>NW_020769346.1:6988315-7015818 GCF_900518735.1 Pseudonaja textilis | reverse complement strand
TCTGTGTATATAAATACATAAGTACACACGCACATACACACACGCACACACAAACACATGCACACACCATATAGGTATATTGGAAAATCAAATTTAAACTGTAAACTGTTTCTCCTAAAAAACGTTCTTTTTCCTTAAAAGAAGAATAGCAGATGAAACAGCCCAAAAATATTATCCTAGAATGGCAGCACAGCTGCATGGCATTGGGAAAGGCATGAAGAGCCATCACGTAGAAGACTTATTCTTTGCAGATGTAATGCCACAGAAACAAGGTCAGAAGGAGAATTAATTCTGAAGTTCATAAAAGAAAACCTCTGGATGAATTCCAAAATAGAAACAAAATAACGCAGAGCAATCCAGGCAAGTCAGTGAAATCACACTGAAAACCATAGATTACAGAATACACAAGAAAGTACAAGGTTCTAGTTTAGACAGGAAGCTACTTGAAGAAAGACTGTTACATTTGAGATCAGGACAAAAAAATGGTCTTCACAACATGGATGTGGATCTATATAACAAAGAAAAGATTTACCCGAAAAAGAAGCGGCCTTATTGCAGCAGAAATTGTGCATGGATTTCTTAACCAACCTATTACTAACTATTCAAATGAAAGATATTCTGTAAGTTACTTGGCAGGTATCTGGTAGGTTCCCAGTCTGCAGAATGTGCTCCCATCTGTTAATCACTGGCCAAGGAAAGTCCTCATATTCAATTAAAGGAAGATAACTACACAAATTATAATGGAAAAGAAATCTGGGCCAGCATAATGGTTAATGATCTTGTCTTATACGCAGGAAAACTACAAATAAAGTTCACTGTGCATAACCAACCTAATATCTGCATTTACCTGGGTCACAAATATCTGGGTTATGGATATATGGAAAACATAAGGCAATTGCTCTCTAAGTGCAATGCATCTTGTGGAAAGGGAATTTCACAAAGGCAGTAGTGTCACAAGAAACAGGAAAAGACCAAGGGGAACATCAGGTCAGCCAGAAAACAAACTTACATAGGAAAGGAAATCAAATAAAAAGTATTAAAGAATCCCTATAGACAAAAGCCTAAGTAATTAAGAATACTAGACAAATACGAAAAGGAAACAAAAGATAACTTAGAAAACCCTTACAAATACAGGACATACCAAATAAGCAAAACAAACAGACAAAAGACACAAAATATAAATTACAAAAGGGACAGACAGGAGATTGCCACAGAACAAATATGAAAAAGAGATTAAAAGAGATTACAGAAAGCCAATAATACAATCTGGCCACCCCGCAGAGTTTGCCTTCCACACCCCGTGGAGTTTACCCTCCGACGAAAATAAAGACAAACTCAAACAGGATTTGAAACATTAGGCACAAATACAAACACTCACACAAAATCAACTGACAAAGGGAGAAAAGGGTATAAAAAACCAGGGACTTACCATAAGAAGCTAGCTAGCCCAGGAACGCAGACTTCTCACTGTTCTCTGCCTTCCTGAAAAATAAAAAGATCCAGCTTTGAAGCAGTAGTCCGTATCCTTGGGCCGGAGCTCTCCCAGCGGGAAAATCAAATCCTCGAAAGAAAGGCATTTTGACACCTTTCAACAATCTGAAAGAAAAAACTCAAATACAGCTGTTTTGAAGACAAGCCAGGCTAGTGTTTCCAAACTATTGGACTTCATATTGTTGGAAGAAAATCCTGGGTTCAAATCTAACTGGGTCCATGGAACATAAATGGCAACTCACTGGGAACAGAACAGTTTATTTTGACAGCATAATGTACAGTATAGCATCAAATGATGGACTAACAGAGGGCTTTAATTGTGAGGTGCATATTCATATTGATTGAAGTGTTTTGCTCTGAAGGTGTATGAAGTTTGAGAGAAAGGTCATTCCTTCCCTTTCAGGTTGATCTTTTCAAAGTGTGTAAATCTTTTCTTTGTGTGGAATTTATATGGAGGGAGGGTGTCTGGCATTAAGTATCTGGCATGAATGTACAGTATTGTAATTTAATTTAGGAGGTTTCCATCTTGTTTTTTGATTGATTTGCTGTTATTGGCTGACTGTGCTTTGTCAATTTCAGCTATAAAAGGCTTTAAGTGGTTTTTATAACCTTGCATGTGGGTCAGAGGAGGCTTTTTCCTGTGGAATACGAGAAAAGGGTAGTGTGATATGTGGCTTGGTTTGACTTGGCTTGCAAGATGCCATAGAGGTTTTTACTTTCCAAAAATACTCTTCTTTATAAACTGTCTGAGAAGATAAAATACCTAGAACAATATAGATATATTGTGATATTCATAGATAACTTTTCAAGATATGTTGTAATCTACCTTAGGAAAAATGAGGAAGAAATACGAATAAGAAGCAGAACTACGTGGACAGGTCAAATAACATATTTCAGTGCATGCCACTTATGGGTAAAACTGAAAAATGAATGTGAGGTTTTTTGCTGTCTTGGCTGAATGAGACAAAATACCTTTCCTGGAATGTGAAGATGGAGATGTATCTTCAGAGGGAGGAGTTGTGGACAATTGTTGCTGACCCACCAGCAGTCCTGGTTGATGGGGATCAGAGGAAAAATGAAAAGGCTTTAGCCAGCATAATTTTGGCTTTGGAGGACAGTCAGCTGATACACGTGAGGGGTCTCTGGTCTATGAAAAAGTGTTGGGAGGTGTTGCGCAGTGTGTACATGAGAGAAACTGCAAGCAGTAAAGTGTTGCTGACTAAAAGACTGTATAAGGCAGAGCTGAAGCCGGGAGAGAGCATGTCCATACATCTGCAGAATATGAGAAGGACATTCCTTGAGTTGGAAGAAAGAGGAATGACATTTACTGAGGCTCACAAGGTGTATGTTGTACTCAGTTCCTTGGACAGTTCATGGGACATTCTTGTGACAACTTGGAGTCTGTGCAAGAACAGGATTTAACCATGGTGTATTTAACTGGTCGGTTGTTAGAGGAAGAGCAGAAATGACTGGAGAGGAGACCAGGAATGGGAGGAGAGAGTGTTCAGCACAGACCAGCATCTGCAAAGATCCTGGATGGCAGCAGAGCAGTTGAGACAGTGAATTTTGTGAAAAGATGCTACACATGTGGGTCCACTGAGCATCTCCAGAGCTGCTGCCCTGAGAGGAGAAACAGAGGAGCAGCGAAGAGTAGAGTGCAGGACTATGCAGCACATGTGGAGCAGTTCTCCAGCATTATTTTCCTTGGCAGCATCAACGATTGAACGCACCAGGAATATGTGGTTGTTGGACAGTGGGGCAAGCCAGCATACTGTTAATAATCCACAAGCATTTTCTGGTTTGAAACCAGCAAAGCAAATGTGAATTAGGTGATGGACAAAGAACTGCTGTAAAGGGGAAGGTAATGTTTATGTACCTGAAATAGGTGATACATTGTATAATGTTTTATATGTACCTGCATTAGAACATAATTTGTTGAGTATATCCAAATTGGACAGGCAGAGGTATGAAATACTGTTTGCAAAGGGACAGTACACCATTAGGATAGACATGTGCATGAGGGGTTAAGAAAGATGGCCTGTACATTCTGGGAGGGCAAGAAACTAGTTGTGCACATATACATACACACATATATGTTAATTGTGCACATTTATTACATCGAAGATTGGGGCATGCAAGTTTTGATGTACTTACGAAAATGCTAGAAATAGCTGAGGGGCTTAAATGAAAGCAATGTAATGTGTATTTAGATTGCACTGTTTGTAAGGAATCAAAATCTAAAGTTATGGGTATAAAGTATGTCAGCTACAAATGGACAGGGGATCAGAGTTTATGTCTGACAAGTTCCAAAGATGGTTAAGCAGTCTGGGAATTAGACATAGAAGAATAAATCCTTATTCGCCTGCAGAAAACGGTGTGGCTGAGAGATAGAATGGTGTAATATAGACAATGAAGAATGCATTGCTTGATGATACAGGCATGAGTGAAGCATATCCACGAGGACAGAAAATTATATTATTAATAGGTTATGGAGCGTGGCAATACAAGAAACACCATATTTCATGTTACATGTTAGGAAACTCTCATTAGCCCATTTAAGGACATTTAGCAGTTATGCCTGGGTACATGTTACAAAATGTACCAGAAGAAAAGGACAGTGTAAGGCCAGGAAGTTAAGATTCATTGGATATGAGCCAGGAACAAAAGGGTACAGATTTTCAGATGGTACCAAACAGGTACTTATTTCAAGATCTGTTAGTTTTGCAGAGCAGAATAATTGGAACAAGGTACATGTGAATCATGAGATGTTCATGCCAATCAGTAGTCCTAGTTTACTAGAAAGTGAGATAAGGAAGGAGAGACATGAAACCAGGTCAGATATAGATATCTGGATAGAAGAGGATAGACCTGTAATAAAAAGAAAAGGCACAGAGGATATAGACACAGAAGTTATAAAAGAAGAACATATAATACCAAGGAGATCTGAGAGGAACAACAAGGGTATACCTCCTGAATGGTTCACAGCAAGTGAGTTAAGAGTATACAGTGCCTGGTATTCCAACATTGCCAGAAGATAACGAGATTGCCAGAAGAGAGAAAGGCAGTAGGGCACAAATGATGTTACACAAATGGTGTTTGCTGTTTGGAACGTAATTGGAACGTAAAAGAAACTGTAATGTTAGTATAACTATAATGTTAAATACTGTAATGTTAAAGAGGCTGTATAAGAGTTAAATAAGTCTGTTTCTGTGAAAAGTATGGCTATGTTAAAGTGTTTGGTTTATCTGCTGTTCAGTTTTAAATGAGAGGAATGTTAAGGTATTAAGATTTAAGAACTGACCAGCAGTGAGTAGCTGCTGCTAGAAGCTGTGAATCTGATGTAAGTCTGGCTGATGTAACAAGGATGATTCTACAGAGTATGGGTATTTCCCTTTAAGGCTGGAGAGTAAAGTTCCCCTTAAGATGTGTGTATATAAAAGGCAGCCATTAGAGGCTGTGGTTCTCTTTCCTTGTGGCCAGTATTAAGTGCAGAAGTTCTCTATTTGTTAGGAAGAAAAAAGCTTGCTTGTAAAGATATTTTTCTACCATGTGCATTGTCTGTATATATCTGTTGTATATTAAACCACTGTTAATGTCTAAGTCTCTGTGTGCTGTGTGTTGTTCCTGGGTTATCTCATAAAGGTAGTCACATTGCCAAACACTCTGACACAGGTTGATCTTCACTTCGCTGGCCACTCATTTGCCGGTTCTGTGGCATCCGTGAGATATGCATTTCTGGTGTAGCTCTTAGTCTAGACCCTTTCAGGCGTAGGAGATCAGCATGTGCTCAGGCCAGTCTGGAAGGTGGGTAGCTAGGCTGTGATGTATCCTGGATGTACTCTACCATCATCCATTTTCCCTTCTTAAAGGTGTGGTTGCGGGATTCAGTGTACCAGGTCTCCATAGGATCCTCAAACCACCCTTGCAGGATCTGCATGAATGCATCTAGGTTGCCCAGGTCCTATGTCCTGTCATCATGCAGCTGCATTTTCCTCCAGGTTGGAGTCCACTGCATGAACCTGGGCTGCATTGTCTGGGTTCATTCCCCTATAGCGCTCCCTGTGATGTCATGTCTGGGCTAAGAAGTGAGCCAGCTTGCCAGCTTGCCAGAATCTCCATCAGACTGTGAAAGGGGCAGTAGCTACTGGTCTTTCACCATGGTGTACTTAAGCTATAGGACTGCTGCCACACCAGAGGTGAGGCAGGGGCCCCACAATCCCTGCTTGGGCACCAGGATTGTTTGCTGACATGCTGTGGGAGGGTTAGGGTTATAAATCCACTTTCAAAATCATTTTTATTTTGTTAGATAAAATTTGTTCTACATCTGACATTTTTTTCAATAACATTTTGGGACATAATTTATTCAGAGAAGCAGACAACATTATTAGCATTGTTGATATAATGGATAATATTTTCTGATTCCATTCTTTCAAAGGCTCCTCCGGTATTTAATATCATTATATTTTGCAGATCTGTCTATTTTTCCTCTATACAAAACCTTTAGTTTTCTCTAGTGTCTAGTTTTTGAAATTATTTCTCTATGTAATGTCTTTTAAAAACCAAATAGAATCTATTTCCCATGACAAGCTCTTTATACTTTAGAACTGATTCCAAAATCTTATTGTAAATATTCCAGTTTTATCTGGTTGGTTTATAACTTTCTAAAATCTTATCTCGGATCTGTATAAGTAATGCAGAAGGGTAAGAAACTCTTATTAAATTTTTTGTTATTTACTTTAAATTCTTTAAATTAAATATATTTAACATTTTCTTCATTCAAGATTAAAATCAGCTTCATCTGAAGTTTTCAAATTGGTATTCTGAGGTCTTTAATAACTTAGAAGTAACTAATATTTGTGGTAAATCATGAATTGTTTTGACATAGCTGAGAAAACAGAAAGTCTTTTGCCAAGTGGGTTCAAATATTGCAGTTAGCATTGATCATTTTCTGGTTCTAGGTGGTACCAGACAGGAGATAAAAATAAGAATTTTGTGGGCCATTGAAAAGTTTTCCAATTCCGAATTTTCCCTTTGAGGTCAGAATTTGATGAAAGTCTTAACAGTCTTTGGGCTATATGACAACTGCTTTTTTCTATATATAAATAAAATAGAAAAAGATAAAGTAATACAAATGCTATATTATCTGTATTCTGCCTATCTATAAGATACATTTCTATCTATTAAGCACTGGCCACTCACCATTCAATTAATGGATAATGAGAGCAGACTATAATGAGAGAGAATCTCTATGGGGAGAGGACAATAGATTGTCCACATGTCTTTTGGATCGCTGCTCCCTGTAAGGACAGCACTTTTCTACAGATTTGGGTGTCAAGAAGATGATGGGATTAACTATCTTGCTTGCAACCACAGGAGAGACTATAGACTTGCAAAGTAGCATTTCTTATTCTTATTTCCAAATGGAAAAATGCTTGGTTATTTGATAATATATTATACTCAAAATTTTAAATTGTAAATTTAGAAAGGGTTTTCTAGCTTATGTTAATAGATAGGCTGCCTTCTTTTGGTATTAATTACAATTTTTTGTGTGATGTTCTCGGAAGAGAATGGTTCCTGGTAACATAGATTTTTCTTGAATTACAATTTATTTCACTACTCCTTTAATGGAAGAATATGAATCAAGTATCAGTTTGTTCTGAATTTGAAAGTGGAAGTCTAATTATTTACAGAAAATACTACTAGCTTCCTCTTTAGCAGAATACATGTTTGAAAATGGTTATAAAATAGTTATTTTTGAATTTCTTTTTATTCATAAAATAATAAGGTGGCAACAACTGACTAATCTTGGCTAATGTTGAAAAGCTTAGTAGCATTAATATTGGTTAGGAGACCAGTAGGAAACCCTAAGGCTACCCTAGTGTAATCTGAGAAGTTGAAAAAAAGATTCTAGAAGAAACAAAAGCAAACCATTTCCATACATTGCCTAGAAAATTACATAGAAGTTCCTGTGATATCACTGATAATAAATAATTGTTCAACCTAGCAGCCCTAGAAACCATTTAGTTGGGTGTCCTTATCCCCAGACATCAAGGGCAGATTTCCCTTTCTCTCGCCCTCTCTCTTCCCCACTCTTTCTTGATATTTGGTGCTGTTTAATTTTGGTGTTCTAATTCAATGTTTCTAAATCTTATCTGGACTTAACTCCCAAAATGCTCAAGGCAGTATTATGGCTGGAAAATAATGGAAGATAAAGTCATCTTAAGGTTGCCAAGGTTAAGACACAATGATCTAAGTGAACACTCAGTTTATCAATCCACAGGAGTTGAATTTGACCAACAGAGACCTGATTTTTTACAAAAACATCGGTGTGTACAGAAGATTATGTTAAGCAGTAGTGAGATTCAAATTTTTCCACTAGTGTGGCTTGGCGGGCATGGCCTGGTGGGGGGGGGTCATGTGACTGAGTGTGCATGGCCAACTTAACATCACTCACGGCCACAGCCACTCAGTTACATGACCCCCCCACCAAGCCATGCCCACAGAAAAAAATTTGAGCTTACAGCTATTGTAGTCTTTCTTTCTACCTATTTTCTGCACAGGCCTGGCCTAATTTGTCAAAGGCCTTGTCCTGCATGCTGCCTGCTCTCGCACATGTCGCCCTGTTTTCCTTCCTTCAGAGACCCTGGCCCTAGCCCTGCTTCCACCCCCACAACCACCTCTTTCTTTGGGCTTACCTTCCTCCAGTGGTGGCTGGTGGCAGAGGGGAAGGCAAGCTCTCTTTTCTGGTATGACTGTGAGGTCTCAAATGTGCCAAAAAAGCCACCACCACTGCTGTCCTCGTCTATGTGCTGGCCATGCAGGCTCATCCCATTGCCTGCTACACCACTCTGCTCGGACTTACCCAGGCAAATCCCTCTGGTGCAGCAGCAGCAGGCAATGGGGTGCGCCTGCACGGCCAGTGCATAGAACAGAGCGGTGATAGCATGTTGGAGAAGTGGAGCAGAGCCAGAGGTTGGTTATCACTGCAAGAAGCCTGCAGCTGCCACGTCCTTTTATGCTTATCTTTTGGTGAGCTGAGCTGAGTGGGCATCGGCGAGTCGACTGGTGAGATGATTAGCTGGGCCACGTGTTGAAGGCAACCTATATAGGGCAGGGGTGGGTGGGATGAATGTAGAACAGGCAGGCAGGGTGAATGAGCATTGAGCAGGTGGGCGGGGTGAGTGATTGGCGACCAGGCGACCAGGCAGGGGGCATGGCAGACAGAAATCACTACCGATTCAGCAACCCAGGCCAAATTGCCTCTACTAGTTCATCCGAACCAGTGCAAACCTCTGATGTTAAGCCATAATGTGGCTTGTTTAGAAAGCTATACAAACCCAACAATTGTAATGCATGTTTATGGCTTTCTATGTTTATGTCAGTCTACGTTTTAATACATATTTTCAAAACTAAGTCCATATAATCTTATGTTGTATATATGTTCTCAGCTCTTTTATTTAATAGTGGAGTCTGTGCCTTATTATACAAATTGTATTATTGGGGCTTGACATAATATATCTGTTGTTCATATCTAAGACATCTGTGGGTATTAGTATTCTCTACTGTCAAAGAATTAGTAATTCCCTGTTGCCTGTCTTTGATGTTTCAGTGCTTCCATGCCCTGCAGATTTATACTGAAAGGATATTGATGTGTAGCTGCTTATTTACACAATCTATATATCACAGGATATTACTAGAACAATGTACTCATAATTCGCATGTATTTATGCAAGCTAATGGCTGAAATACAATTTGAGAATAATTAGTAGAATTAAAAATGGATACAACTAGATATTGGAAGGGTATGATATAGCTGAATCTGGTTGCAAAGGGTCTGGCTTTATAATTTAGAAAGTTAGAAGAAGCTGCTATAGAAACTTTGCAATACCAAAGCTGAGATGGATAGGAATATAAATTTGACATAGTCCTTCTTTAATGACTGGCCACTTTGTAACCATTCAAAGTTACAACAGACCTCTCCCCCACCCCCCACCGCAAAGGGTACATACAACACAAGTTCTAAATGTCTGCCTCTCTCCTGTAGTGATCATATTTGGCAAACTGGCCCACAATTATAGCCATCCCATGGTCATGTAACTGCAATTGATAAGATTTTTTGCTGTAAATCAGGGTTTACTGGTTTACTAGTTTCAGGCAAAAAAAACCTGTCCATTTTGAAAAATGGGCTTGTTTAATGGCTGCTTTATTCACTTTATGACTATTATAGTTTTTTATGACTATTGAAAAAACTGTAAAATTGGATTAGTTACATGATGACCTGCTTAATGATAGGCATGAATTATAACCATAATTCTTGGCTTAATTATGGTTTAAGTTGAAGACTACCTGTCAGTAGAAAAAGTGAAATCAATGAGGTCTCTCAGAATGGGGCCTATGTTTTAACATATCTTGGATTCTACTGGAACCAATATTCTGCCTTTTGGTGAATAATGTTATGATGTAGATGCCTTTTGAATTAATTCACTCATTAAATTCAAAATGAGATAATCAGTGTAAACATTTGAGGTACTTCTGGCTCAAATATTTGATCTAAAATGTTATGAAAGAAAAGAAATGGAATTTTTATTAATACAGTGAAAACCACTATGCTAAATGAATCTCTACTAGTTTTGGTTTTCTGGAAATATGGCAGACATCTGCTGTCATTTACATAAAAGAGAATATATAATGATGGTTACAGTGAGTAACCTGGCCACTCAATACCTCCCAATCTAATAATGATAGGAATGGACAGACAAACAGACAGACAGACAACTAGAGATTCACTTTATTTCTTTGAATCTCTATGCCTGCTCTTCATTTATGTGATTGTTACATCACATTTTTCTGGTTTTCTTCCCTGGCACATATACATAGAACACTCGAAACCCCCTCCTAATATATAGATTAAAAGAAGCAAGTGTCTGGGTATTTCTTATGATAAAGTTCTTTAAGTAAATCTTTTTTTAATGCTTTAATCTCAGGAGAGAATAATGGAGCCTAATTTTCAGGAATGTGTATTTGTAAACATATAGTACT
Source organism: Pseudonaja textilis (assembly GCF_900518735.1). The sequence continues at coordinate 7,005,288 of NW_020769346.1, read as the reverse complement.
GAACATGTTTTCCAGCAGTGATAATATGAAGCCAATTTCCAGACTTTGAAAACAATATAGGTAGTTTGCAGTTATAGGAGTGAAGCTCATAAATAAGGATTTCTGGATTAAATAAAACCTAATTGAAATAAGAATGGTCTGTCTGGGTAAAGGCACCCAGATACTAATCTACTTCTCTACAGTGGAATGGATTAGGATATATTTTTCAGATTTCATGATATTTTTCAAATACAACAGTTTGAGACATCTTGCTCCAAAATGACCCAGAAACCAAGTTGTATAATACTCAATAAGCTCTCATCTTCCCTAGCCAGATAGCTGCACGTATATGGAGATACTAAATCTCAGAATTCCAAATTAGGAAATCAGCATAAAAATGTTTAGAACAGATTCTCCAATCTAATGTATTGACTATCTCCAGTTTTTATCATTCCTTTATAATCTGCCTACTCAATGAGCTCATAGATTTATTAGGTCTGCAGATATCTCATACAATGTGGAATAGTTAGTCCCTAGGGCAAAAGAATATTTTCTTGAACAGAATTTGGCAGCCTATGCCACTTACTTACTGATTACATTTGTATCATGCATTTATTATTTTTGCAAACAACTCAAGGTGGCAAACATATTTAAATACATCTTCCTTCTCTTATATTCCTGATAACAACAACTCTGTGACGTGAGACAATTATTGGCCCAAGATAATCTAGCTGGCTTTCATGGCTAAGGTGGGACTAAAATTTACAATCTCCCACTTTATAGCCAGTGTCCTAACCACTAGACCAAACTGGCTCCCATGCTTATAAGTGGAATGCAGACATTTTCATGTAACCTTTTTCTAAATATGGCTAAATTCAACATTATATTTGTCTGTGAAACATGGCTCAACGCATCTCTCCCTGACTCCATTACCTCAGTAAGAGACTATCATGTTTACCGATCAGATCGTGACATCCGTAGAGGAGGTGATGATGCTATATTTTATAAAAAGTCCCTACATCTAAAAAACATCCAAGTTACCCAGGAGCTTGCTATTTCTGAGACCATCGTCTGTGAACTGTCCTTAAATATTACATTTTGGTTCTTATTATGTTACAGAGCCCCTGATTATGACATCGAACATGCAAACAAGCTAAATATACTGCTAACATGGGCAGCATCCTGCCCACATGCTTTTATCTTTCTTGGTGACTTCAATCTACCTTATATTAACTGGACCCTTAATGAATGTACAACTGAACCCACACATGCAACCTTCTACAATGCTGTAACAAATCTGGGACTAGAACAACTAGTAACCAACAACACTAGACTTAACAACTGTCTCAATCTCTTCTTCTGCAGTAGTTTGAATTCAATTTATGGATTACAAATTACAGAACCCCTTTCCAACAGCATGATTGGCTTTTGTCTCAACATACGTCCACACAAAAATCATTACAATGACAGAATCCCCAATTATAACTTCAAAAGAGGCAACTATGATCTTATAAACAACAATCTCTCATCCCTTGATTGGCAATTTCTATTCTCTGGATGCAATACTGTAGAAGACCATTACAACATATTTTTACTTGAAGTCAAAAGAGTCATCAAACTATATGTACCAATAACAACTCCCAAAACCAGAAAAAACAAATTACCCAAAACAATAAGGAAGCTTCAATCCAAAAAGAAATCATTTGGCAGAAAAACAAATCTGGTCACGTTCAACTTCAAAAACTGATACAAAAATTTATGCCACCAGATAAAAACTGAATGCACCAATTATCACATTAAACAAGAAGAAAACCTTCTACACACAAATTCCATTTGCGCTTTCTACAATGTTGTAAACAACAAACTAAAAGACTCAAGGTCCCACCCCTGAAAGGACCTAATGGTAAAGACTGCAACGATGACACTATTAAAGCCAACCTCTTTAACACATTCTTTAGCTTAGTATTTGTAAAAAGCAATGTATCATGCCCAGTATTTCCTAGTCGAACCACAGAAAACTACAGTGATCTAATACATATCAATTTTACAGAAGACAATGTTGAAAAAGCACTACGCAATCTAAAACCATCTCTATCTATTGGACTGGATGGAATATGTGCCTACTTCTTAAAAAAGCTACCCACTGCCATAGCCGAACCTCTAAGCATAATCTTTGAAAAATCTTTCAGGACCAGCTCCTTGCCAAAACTATGGTCACAAGCCATGGTCATCCCCATCTTCAAAAAGGGAGACAGCCTAGTTGAAAATTACAGACCAATCTCTTTATGCTACATCACCTGTAAAGTCATGGAATCAATTATTAACCAATCCATTATCCTTCACTTAGAAACAAACAATCTACTCTCTAACAAACAATTTAGTTTTAGGAAAAAACTATCATGCAATCTGCAACTCTTACACTGCAAAAACATAGGGACTACACAACTCGATCGGGGCAAAACAATAGATGCAATCTACATAGACTTCTGTAAAGCCTTTGATTCACGACAAACTACTCCTAAAACTTAAATCTTATGGTATCTCTGGACAACTGCATAACTGAAGCATTCCTGTCAAACAGACAACAAATGGTCAAAATTGGGAGTGTCCTATCAAATTCTGTACCTGTCAAAAGCGGTGTCCCCCAGGGCAGTGTTCTAGGACCAACTCTTTTCATATTCTATATAAATGACCTCTGTGATCATATAAAGAGCAACTGAGTTCTCTTCGCTGATGATGTAAAGCTATTCAATACCACAAACAATACTGCTACCCTTCAAAAAGACCTTGACTATGTATCAGAATGGTCAAACAAATGGCAACTTCAAATCTCAACAAATCAATGCTCTATCTTACATATTGGCAAAAAGAATCAGAAAATAAAATACAGGCTGAATAGTCAAGACCTTGTTGATGATCCGAACTCTGTCAAGGATCTTGGAGTACTCATCTCAAATGACCTAAGTGTTAGAGCCCACTGTAACTACATAGCCAAAAAGGCATTAAGAATTGTTAACCTAATCTTACGTAGCTTTTTCTCTGGAAATATTACACTACTAACTAGAGCATACAAAACATTCGAACCAATATTCGAATACAGCTCATCAGTCTGGAACTCACATTACGTATCTGATATTAACACAGTTGAGAAAGTCGAGAAATATTTCACCACTTTACTCTCTACTCTCCACTCCTCGACTCGTTGCAGAATACCTTATGCCACCAGACTCAAAATTCTAGACCTAGAAAACCTAGAACTATGCCTCCTTTGGTCCGATCTAAGTATAGTATATAAAATCATACATTGCAATATCCTACCAGTCAAGGAATACTTCAGCTTCAACCATAACAACACAAGAACAAACAATAGATACAAACTCAAGGTCAATCGCACCAGACTTGATTGCAGGAAATACGACTTCAGCAACAGAGTGGTCAATGTCTGGAATACTCTACCTGACTCTGTGGTTTTTTTCCCCAAACCCCAAAAACTTTAACCTTAGACTGTCTACTATTGACCTCACCCCTTTCCTAAGAGATCTGTAGGGGACGTGCATAAGTGCACCAATGTGCCTACCATCCCTGTCCTATTGTTTCTTTTTATAATAATTGCCCAGTGCAATAATGTAGAAATATAAGAATTCTCTTTTTTATAAAGATGGAACAGTAATCACTTTGCATTTCTCAATTAAATTCTAAGAAAAAGTACCAGGGATGTAACAATCAGTGCCTTGGTCAATCTACTCTGAACTGGATTATAATTATGTAATCTTCAAATGATGTTGCCCCAGATTTTTTATCAGGTCTTTTTTTTTTTACAGTGACTGCTTGATCAACTATTTTTCATTTTCATTTCACAAGTAAGCATTGCCATAGCTTCCCATTGTTCCACAAAAATAACACTGGGTCTTATATTAATTTTTGCTCCAAAAGACACATTAGGGCTTATTTTTCAGGGAAATACAGTACTAAATGCATCTGTCTGGCTGATGATCTTAACTGGGGCTTATTTGGGGGGTAGGGCTTATATTACGAGCATCCTAAAAATCGTGCTAGGGCTTATTTTCCAGTTGGGTCTTATTTGGGGGGTAACACAATAGTCACTTAATTTAGTTGCTTTCATTTTATTATTATATTTAATAAATAAGTAAATAGAGAAAAAGGTATGCCTCTTAGAGGTTTTGCTGGAAATATAGATTTGGGTGCAGCAATAGGAGAAAAAATATTTCATGAAAGATTTCAGAATACAGTTTTGGATCTTTGCAGATATCAGTAAATATATCTACGTTTTCAGATATCATATCATCTATCTGTGTATTATATAGGGGTCCCCAACTGCCAGGCCACGCATGTTGAAAACTGGGCCATGCAAACAAATGAAGCACCGTCCACAGGATGCAGGCAGCACACAAAACCATGCCCCCTCCGGTCCACAGAAAAAATTGTCTCCACGGAACTGGTCCCTGGTGCCCCAAAAATTGGGATTGGGGGTCACTGTATCACATCATCAAATTATATTAATTATATTCAGGAACAGCAAGATAGATAAACACAGTTATGGATGAACCAATGGATGATCTGAAGGACCAGGTTGAGGACTGATTGTCTTGGAGAAAATCTATGTCTGTGGTTTCTAAGAGTTGACACTGACACGATAGCACATAATCAAATTTAACGTGCAATCCATTTTCTTAATATCATAATCTAATCAGAGGTGGGTTTCAAAAAATTTTCCTACTGGTTTGCTTAGAGGAGCTCCTAGATGCCAAAATGGCACTAAGAAAGGAGTGCTGGGAAAGGGAGGCAGGAGGGCCAGGGCCAACCAATGGTCGGATCAGCCAGTTCTTTGGGCCAGAACTGGGCCCAAAGTTAACAATTGGTATAGCTGAACTGGGCTGAACTGGCTGAATCCCACCTGTGTGTGTGTGTGTGTGTGTGTGTGTGTGTGTGTGTGTGTACATATGTATACATACTTACACAAAGGAAGATAAAGTTCATCTGGAATATTGTTATTTATTGTTATTTACATTTCAGTACAGAATAAATATTTTGTCAGAGTGAGCTTCCTGTCCAGTCTCCTTTACCACAATCATTTGTCCAAACCAATGATTTGCAAAATTAATTGCAGTGCAATTTCAAGTGACAAATATAATAGATGTGATTCTAAACTTTTCAGTTCACTGCAAAGTTTATCACAGCAGGTAGAAGCACTTATGCTTTTGAAAAAGCTAAGGAAAGTTAAGAGATTACTTCTTAGATGGGTGATTGTCAATAAATCCCACTACACTAGATTAAACTAGGAAGTTTTTTTTTAAGCTGTCAGATATACTTACATGTTAAAAAGCATCAAGAGGTCCAGAAAGTCAGCAGGATCAAAGAAAAGGTTACTGTTAGATCTGGGAGGATGGTTCAAGAATGGAGGCAAGACTCAGATAGCAACAACAGCTCTTTATTAGTGACTTCAGATCTGAGCAACTAATCCCAGCCGCAGCAGCCCCTTATATAGGGCTGGCTGCGGCTAGGCAGCCAATGAAGGCGATTTGAGTTTGCCGCTCTTGGCAGGGCCAATCGCGGCAGCCCGTTTACTGGCCAATCGCATCAGTCTATGGCGACCAATCACGATCGGCTATTAGTGGCCCAATCAGGTTTGCAGGCTTCGAGCCTGCTAGTCCGGAACACCCCTCCCCTCTTGGTTCCGTTTAAGGGGTGGAGTAATATAGTCTCGCAGGTAGGCAGGTCTTCGCACCTGTCTACCTGATTTACGCAATTCCAATTGTCCCTGTTCAAATCCGGGTTCAGACAGACTGCTTGCTGGATCAAACAGGAACGGTGAACCGGTGCCATAGTCAGGGCTCTCCTCTGGTGCCCCCGGGGTGATAGAGTCCTCAGCTTCGTTGCTACTGCCATGGCACCCCGGGCTCGCTGAACCTGCCTGGTTGCTGCTTCTTGGCGAAGCGTTCGTCTGTCCAGGCTCAGCTGCAGCTGGTGAGTGTTGCAAACTATGGTGCGGTGATCTCGGTGTTAGTTCAGGATAAACAGGTGTTGGTTCTAATTTTGAGTTCACGGCTTCCCCTCCCCCCCTGGTGTCAAAGTTAGGGTCAGGGTTGGAAGATGTGGTTAGTCTGGAACACAGCTGGTCAATATGGCGTTTCCATGCTCTGCCTCAGTGGTGAGTAGATGGTAGGAGCAGGGACCCGTAACTTGAGTTACTTGGGCAGGAATCCAGAGGGGATCCCCAGAAATTTTTTTTGCGAATACAAGGTCTCCTACCTTGAAGGCACGGTGCTTGCTGCTGGAACCCAGGGGCTTTTCCGGGGTGTAGGCAGGGTGCAAATGGTCTAGAGGCGATCTGAGTTTCCTGGCCATCAGGAGTTCAGCTGGGCTCTTGTTGGTCGTACTGTTTGGTGTGATGTGTTGCAGGAGGAGCATTCTAGTGACTTTGTCGTGGATGTTACCTTGTTCCATTTTCTGCAGGGTTTTCTTTGTAAACTGAACCATTCGTTCAGCCCTACCATTCGCCGCAGGATGAGCCGGCGATGTGAGTGCGTGTCGGATGCCCCGTTCTGCTAAATACTGTTCAAAGGCTAAGGCAGTAAATTGGGTCCCATTGTCAGAGACCAGGACATCTGGTAACCCGTGTTTGGCGAAGAGTCTGTTCAGTTTTTTGATGACTGCCTCAGTAGTGGTTGCTTTCATTTTATTGACCTCAAGCCAGTTAGAATACGCATCTATGGTTATTAAGAAAGTGTGGCCTCTCGTAGGTCCCACATTCAATATGAATGCGAGACCAGGGACCCCTGGGTGTTTCCCATTCTGCTGGTGGAGCTTTTGGTGGGGCTGAGTGGTTTTCCTGGCATCTGTTACAAGAGGCGACCCAGGTTTCAATTTGTTTGTCCATACCTGGCCACCAGGCGTAACTTCTTGCCAGCGCTTTCATACGCACGATGCCCGGGTGCCCATCGTGTAGCATTTGCAAGACCCTTTTTTGTAACTTAGTTGGTACAACAACTCGGTCTCCCCACAAGATGGACCCTCTTTGTGAAAAAGTTCTGTTTGTCTGTTTTTAAATGGCTTAAATATTTCCTTAGGGTCGTAATCTGGCCATCCCCTCTCCACCCAGCCAAGAACTCGTGCCAAACAAAAGTCCCTTTTGGTTTCAAAGGCGATGTCTTGGGTCGTTATTGGAGGTAGGGGCATTGTCTCTATTTGCAGTACCGGGAGTGTGGGAGCTGGGTCTTCCTGTGGCTCGGGTAGTGTTGAGCGGCTCAAGGCATCTGCGTGAGGAATAGATTTCCCCGGGCGATACTTTAATTGATAGTCGTAGGCAGTGAGAAATTCTGACCATCGCGTCATTCTGGGGGAGAGAATGTGTGGAGTAGGTTTGTCGCCCGCCAGAATCCCAAGTAGTGGCTTATGATGCGTTATAATAGAAAATGGTCTCCCATAAACATATTCATGAAATCTTTTAATTGCAGAGACAATAGCAAGGGCTTCCTTATCTAAATGGCTATAGTTTCTTTCTGTTTTTGATAGAGTTCTTGAAAAAAATGCAATTGGTGCTTCTGAGCCATTTGGTAGGACATGGCTCAGGATGGCCCCCACCCCAAATGGTGAGGCATCACAAGTGACAGTCAAAGGTAGTGTCTCGTTATACTGAATTAGTACTGCCTTTGAGGTAAGGAGGTCTTTTACTTGCTGGAAGGCGTGTTCCTCCCGACATCCCCAAGTCCAGGATGCCCTTTTATCAAGTAGTCTATGAAGGGGCTCAGCAACAGTCGCCTTCTGGGGTAGGAAGATGTTATAAAAGTTAATAAGTCCCAGGAAGGCTTGGAAGTCAGTTTTGTTTTTGGGTCTTGGGGCATTTTGATAGCTGCCAATTTCTTTTCTGTGGGGTGGATTCCTTGCTTGTCATGGAGGTAGCCAAGAAACTCCACCCTTTCTGTGCAAAGCTGGCACTTTTCCTTCTTAACCTTGAGGCCAGCATCTTTGAACCTCTGTAGTACTGTTCTGAGGCGTTTCTCTAATTGGTTTTTTGTGGGTGCTGCTATTAATACGTCATCTCTTGTAATAGTCTCTCCATCAGGCTTTGAAAGATTCCTGGGGCTACGCTTACACCAAACTGGAGCCTGTTGCATTTGAATGCACCACGATGTGTGACTATAGTTTGGGCTTCTGCAATCTCGGGATCAACTGGCAGCTGTTGATACGCTTGGGCCAGATCTAATTTTGCGAATATTTTGCCACCCCCAAGTGAATGCAGGAGATGTTGAACAACTGGTACTGGGTAGGCGCTCTGCTGTAGCGCGTGATTGAGCGTGGCCTTGTAGTCACCGCAGATTCTTATGGACCCGTCAGGCTTTATGGGGGTGACAATTGGTGTCTCCCATCGGGCGTGGTCAATAGGTTCTAACACGCCTTATGCAATTAATTTGTCCAGTTGCTCGTCAATTTTGGATTTGAGAGCAAAGGGAACTCGGCGTGGCTTTAGGCGAATGGGTGCAATGTTGGGGCAAAGATTAAATGAAATAGGGGACCCCTTGTACTTGCCTAGGCTTTCATTGAACACTTCTCGGAAGTTGTGGACGAGAGCCGCCTCCCAGTCATCGTTTTCAGTATGATGGAGCCATTCCGATTCCTAATGGCGCGAACCACTGAAGGCCCAATAGACTTGGCCGGTCTCTGTCTACGATGGTGAGTGGTAGAATTGCATCATGTCCCTTGAAAGAGACCTGGACATGGCGGGGACCTGTGACTGGAATCCGGTTGCCTTGATAGTCTTTCAGTATGAGTCTCTGACTGCTGAGGTCTTGGCGTCAGATGTTGGGAATTAGCTGCTTGAGTGTTCTCCAGGATACCATGGATAGTGATGACCCAGAGTCGACTCCCATGATGCACGGTTTGTTTTCAATGGTGACCTTTACTCGGATTTTTTTAGCGTCAAGTGATGAAGTGTGGCCGATGGTGATGGTTTGATGAGCCTCCTCTCGTCTGGGTGTGTCGTTAAACCTTCTACTGTACTGGTTCCACTGGTTGCTAGGGCGGTCCCTCTGTGTGGTGGAGTTGCCATCATACCTCTTTGGGCTGCTCCCTCTCCGTCTGGGGCTGGAATTTCTCTTGTTTCTGCATACCTTCGCGATGTGCCCTCGTTTCTCGCAAAAACGACACATGGTGTCTAAGAATCTGCATTCGGATCGGGGATGGTTTCCCCTGCATCCAGCGCATTGGTAGTTGGGTTTATGACCCCGCTGGTCCCATTGCTCATGTTCCGACCGGAGCCTGTGGACTTCTTCCTCGCTGTCTGAGGATGATTCAACATCTTCATGATGGGTGGTCAATGTGTACTTGTCTGAAGGTTTCCCAGCATTGTTGGTGGGTTGGCGGTTGGTTCCGCTGGTTCGACGCATTCGTGCTGCTGATTTACGAGTGGCTTCAGCTGTGGTGGCATCTGCTATGGCATCTGCAAGCGAGATGTCTCCCTTGGCCATGATCTTGCTCTGGATGGTTGGGTCTCTGAGGCCAAGGACGATGCGGTCTCTCATGGCTTCTTCGAGGTTGGCGAAACCACATAAACCACCCAGGTTCCTCAGGTCTGCCACAAAATCCCCAATGCTCTCACCTTCACGCTGGTCCCTCTGGTAGAACTCGTGTCTGCGAATGAGAGTTGGCATGGCTGGGGCGTAATGGTTGCGCAGGATGGGAGCAAGGGTGTCCCAATCCATGGTTTTAACCTCAGCTGGCTTGGCTAAGGCTTTAGCCATCTTAAAAATGGCTGGCCCACAATGGGTTAGAAAAACGGCTCGTTTCTTGCTGGGCGTGGCATCTTTGAGGTTGTTGGACTCCAGGAACATTTGAAATCTGTCCATATATGAGTCCCAGTCTTCGCTAGCTGGATCGAATAGTGCGGGTGGTATAGCGCTGCTGGCCATTGTCGCCGTCGTTTCGCTCTGTCAGCCACGTGCTCCTTCAGCTAGCTCAAATCAATAGACTTCGTTGCCTCCACATCCCATCCTCGTCGCCAGTGGTAGATCTGGGAGGATGGTTCAAGAACGGAGGCAAGACTCAGATAGCAACAACAGCTCTTTATTAGTGACTTCAGATCTGAACAACTAATCCCAGCCGCAGCAGCCCCTTATATAGGGCTGGCTGCAGCCAGGCAGCCAATGAAGGCGATTTGAGTTTGCTGCTCTTGGCAGGGCCAATCGCGGCAGCCCGTTTACTGGCCAATCGCATCAGTCTATGGCGACCAATCATGATCGGCTATCAGCGGCCCAATCAGGTTTGCAGGCTTCGAGCCTGCTAGTCCGGAACAGTTACTCTTTATATCTATATTAACATTTGAAACCAGCTGTGGAGCTACATAAATGTTGGCTGATATGTCTTCCTGTCTCTCACATCCCTCTCATTTAACATGAAAGTGCTAGCCTATTGCCCATCATTTTTTAATATCCAACAATATCTCAGATCCACATTCCTTCTGAATATCATGGGAAAAGTGGTATATTTTCCTGATGCTAGCACATGACATGGGCTGTAAGACTCTGTAGACAGCTTGGATGCATTGGTTAAATCTGTATTTGCATTTAAAATTTGCAAGATATCCAGAGTCACCTTGTTGGGGAGATCGACAGCCTAGAAATTTAATAAATAAATAAAACCTTATTAACCACAGCACTATCTAAGAGTAATTGAGTCATGAACAGGTTTCTTCATTATAGAAATTCAAGCAGGAGTAAGAATTAATATTGTATCACCAGAATAAAAGATATTCAATGGCAGCAAACTCTGTCTACATCCAACCCTCTTCCATTAAAGTACAGCAAGAAAGGTTTCTATTATTATGTCAATTAGTGTCCTGGGAGAATCATTTGTAAGCAATCAAAATGTACATTGCATTTTACTAAGTTCAAGGAAAGATTTTCAAAATTGTCCTTAATAGCAATTCATCAATTTACTTCTATGGCAAACCTATTCTAATTGTATTGTTTTGATAACATGCAGTCCCTAAAAATAAAAGAGAGACCATTTATCATTACTGAGAGCACATTAGATATGCATAAATAATTTATGATAGTCTGGAATAGTTTAAAAGTTACTGAATAAGAATGGAAATGCAGACCCTATCATAACCCTAACAAAACAGAAAGCAAAAGATACAATTTAAAACAAGTGTTGGCTGAATTTTTTTTCCTGAGTCTTAAAAATATCTAGCTATCCCTATCCATTTAAGGAATTCAGCTTTTCATAGGAATATATTTTAAATCCAATGTGCTTATTACCTAATATTTTAAAATATTGTGCCCTAATTTTATTTAAAGGTAGAGCACAAGGTTAATGCACAATAATTTAATAGTTATTTTATTACCTCAATGGAAAGGAAACTCTAAAATGTACCTTTATGTTCTAATAATTTAAAAGCTTCAGGACAATGTCACACATTATTCTGTTTTTTTGAAGAAGGTAAATGTGTGCTTGTGTAAGTTCTGTTGTGATGCCACATCTTGCTATATATTGAACTCTTCTACAAAATATTGTGAATGGGGGATTAGAAGAGAAAATAAAATTGATTTTATTGCCTTTTTCATAAATGTTGTAACTATGCTGATTTTTGAAAGGGTAGTTTATTTCAATGATTGATGTGCCCCTCAGATGCACAGTGGAATGGAAACTTACTTCTGATTGTTGGAGCACAGTAGTTGTACTTCAATTAATAACAGGCATCTATGCATGAGTAGTGAATAAAAATTCCAATAATTTTTATTAAATGGAATTGGCCAATTGATTGAAATTAGCACTATTTTATGGATGCGAGCCAAATTGATATATTGATTATCCATACACACTTATTAGTATGCTTACCTTCCAGTAATATATTCAGTATTTTCATGTTTTGTCATATCCAAAAATGAGCAGGTGCAGTGGTTCAGTAGCAGGAGATGATGCACTGCATGGCAGGTTGAGATTCTGCACTTGCCTCAGCTTCTGCCTACCTAGCAGTTGGAAAGAATATTCTTTGCAAATAGATAAATAGGTATCACTTCAGTGGGGAAACAAGTTGGTGCTCTATACAGGCAATCAGATTCCTGCTGGGTCTGAACTTTCCTGATTGCAATGCCTGTTCATTAGGCAGCTCTGATGGAATGATCGGGCCTTGGATGACACTGCAGGAAAAAGCCACTCATCTTTCTTTCTGATGCGAAGCTAGCTCACTCTCCCTGTGGTGCACCTTGGGAAGCTGTGAGCATGTACCACAATTAGAGCTGGTAAATTGGCATCCAAATTACTACTCTGCGATAGTATCATGGTTTCCTAGCTAATGTAACAATGCCATACACTATATAATAATATATTTGAAATTATGCTTGATAGGAAATTTTGGAAACAGCTAGAATTATAGTTCAAGCTTTTGGTGACATCATTAGGACATAGAGATTTATTTTGGGCAGGGATGGGAAAACTGCATACCATCGGCCATAAGCTGGCCCCAGCAAGTAGGAAAGATAAGCTTTAATTTGTATTGCTGAATTTTGACAAAAAGTCTCAATTTGGGCAATGTCAGCATAAAATGAAGTACTATTTCATTTCTAGGGCACCAGTGGAACAAATAATACCTAATTTTATTTCTTCTAAGTAATACTTATTGGATTGTCATGCAAAGAGAACTAGTTACTTTTATGTTATTGAACAAATTTGCTAAGTGTAATGCATTGAAGGATCAAATAATGATTTTGTGTAAAATTTTGTGTAAAACATAGATTATTTATTCCATTAAAAAAACAGCTTATAGCAATGCATAGCACTAATAGCCCATTTGTTGCTCAAAGTCAATAATCAGGGAATATATGGGAAGTTGGAGGATAAGTAGTTACTTCCATAAACCAAGGGAAAAACTGACCATCTGCACTGCTATCCAATTGCTTCCCTGACTTTTGCATTATCTTGATGAATTAAACTACAGACAATTTAAAAGACTATCCCAGTAGCCCTGAGCTCATTTATAGTTTGAACAAACAAGACCATTTAACTCCGTTTCAGTTCTGTCACTTTAACCACCCTTAATTGTGTTTATAAATTTCATTTTAGTATCTGCAAGACATAAAAAGCACACTAGATGGTACTCTTGTCACACTGAGAATCACAACTCTGCTTTCTAACTCCACAAAAATGCCACTTTGAAAGAAAAGCCTTTGACATATTCATAAAATCAACACTATTGTTGTTATATTATCTGAAAACCATTTTTTCACTTGGAACAGAAATGCCTGATAGGTCTATAATTACTAACCTGAAGCAGTTGATTCCCCTGAATCTTTCTTCTTGCAGCAATGGATATTTTTCCTTTTTATGAATTCTTAATAAAAAGGTTTAAAAAAGAACTTTGGAGCTATATTTTGTCCAGCATTAATGCTCGCATTGTCAATTACCCCTTTTATAAATCAGGCTTTCATTCCTGCAGCGTTGCAATTCAGTCTTGCCAGGTTATCCAAATCATATATGTTTTTTTTTGGGGGGGGGGGGGAGTTTTTATTCTGTGCATCCTTCAAGTACCACCTTTAAAACTAAATATAGCTCATGGTTTTTAAAATGGTGAAATAATATTTCTTCAGGTAGACAAGGATTCTCTTAAGGGTGGATAGTACAATTTCTTTTTGGCTTCAGTGTCCATGTACCCTTTATAATGAAGGACAGTCCTTTATTTAAGAAAGTGTTTTTTAAATTTATTTAATTTAATTATTTTTCACTGTTCTGCTCTTGAATTTTTCTTGTAAAGCAACATTATAAACAAAGTTATAACCATAAATAATTATTTTAATCAACATCAGCCAGATTTACCCCTTTTTCTTATTACCTGAGGGTTTTTTTCTAGCAGCCTTCTGATAAACCAGCAAAGAAACATTGCTGATCTCAGAGTAATCTATGAATGATTGCTTAATAATAATGGTTAGGAACTAGCTCCTAGACTATGATTCAAAATAGCCCTATTTTGGCTTGGTTTTTATCACATTAATTTTGCCCCTTCCAGTTCACTCCATCCCACTAAGAATGAATAAAATTTAAAATCTCAAAGTAATTGCTTTGGAGGTGCCTATTCTGGAATGCCTCTGAGGTCCAAGGAAGTGATAGTAGGAAGCCATTTTTAATTACTGCCAGACTACCTAGCTTTTTAAAAATAAATGTTTTATTTTAACAAATTAACTAATTAACTAACTGCTATGTTGCAGAAAAAAAGCACTAGCTTCCAACATTACTTTTGTAGCCAATTGTGCCTCTATTCCTCTACATGAAGTCCCTAAACAGTTTTAGAAAATAATAGTGATGGGTTGTTGAAGCCATTTCTTTGCTTAACTTCTGCCTATCTAATTGTCCTAAAGAGAAATGTTGAGCTGATCCTGCAAATTAGATATGGTAGTGAGCAGTTTCTCTATCTTGTCATCTCATACATCATTCCCATCCTAATATCTAATTTTGTATCGGTAAAGTTTTTCTCCTGGTAACCATTTATAAGAACCCGTTGACAACCCATTTTTTAGAGCAGTGGTTCTCAAACTTTTCTTCACCATGGATCCCTTTAAATATGTTTGTGGCCACACATCATGGCCACAGACCCCAAGAGTTAACCCAAGATTTAAATCATAACATTTCTTCAAGCCTTTATGGACCCCCCACCCCCATGACATCACAGTCCCTAGGAACAGGTTGAGAATGATTGTTTCAAGGATCTTTCTTGTTGCCTTGAATAGCAGGACAGGTTTCTATTTAAATAGGTTGACCTTTAAATAATTGAGGACTCTCGTGACAATGTATATACGTGACAGATTTTATACCAAATAAAGTCAACTTAACAGAATAACAGAGTCGAAAGGGACCTTGTAGGTCATCTAGTACAACCCCCTGCCCAAGTAGGAGACCCTACACCATTTTTAATAGATGGTCATCCAGTCTCTTCTTGAAAGCTTCCAGTGATGAAGCTCCCACAACTTCTGAAAGCAAGATGTGCCATTAGTTATTGTTCTCATTTGTCCTTTTATTTTTAATAAGCGCTATGCTGATAGATTAACAGTATCCATCGGACATAATTAAATGACAATATTTACAGTTGTAACACCTGTTAACAACATTGTTTGGATCAGAAACATTATCAGTTTCTGATAATGAACAAATGAATTACTAGAACAAATGAGCATAAATGAGAACATTTTTTAAAAAAAGTTAAAAAAAAACCTTACTAATAGTTCCTATAGATATTTATAATCAATTTGATATGCACATGGTAAATGATGAGTGGAATAATGAGTTATAGGTTCCTATATTGCCTATATGTTGGGAAAGTGCCTTAATTTTTATACCTAGAGTGTCAACAGACCTCAACCTACAGACTTATACAACACAAAATATTTAGAATGTATTGGATTCCATTACATTTGTATAGAAAAGGATTGTCTAGGACAGCATTTCATTGGAGATATAATGAGGATAATGGTTCTTAACATTTAGTTAACATTTTCAGTGGATAATATACCCTCAAATTACATATAATATATGGAATTTCATAACTAGATAACTTACATGAATTGTCCATGTTCTTATTAGCTAAAAGAATGATATTTTAAATATTAGAAATATAAATAATATTGTCCCATTTACTCAAAGGATTGAAGACCTGATTATATTTGCTATGTAACTGTTTGTTGTTCTAACATAAAGTCTAGAATAGATAAAAGAAAAGCTAAAGAACAAGAAGATCAAAGAATGCCTAATCAAGATATATCATCTAGAAATGATTATCAAGAATGAACTAGAAATAATAAAGCAGGAAATAATAAACTATAGCCATTGAGAAAATCCCCAGCTTTAGTTGAAACAGCTTACATTGTACAATGATACCTTTAGCACCCTCAAAGATCTGTCTATCCCAGCTCCTCGGTTAAAATGCCAAATCTAATCTAAACATCTGGCTGACTGTGTGACAATAACACAATAGCAATAATAATTAACAACATAATATCTTGCAAATATGAACAAAATTGAGAAATTCTAATCAAATATGCTGTCTCTGCACTAGTTCCTTAGTAATCTCTAGAGAATTAAGGGGAAAAAAATACTTAGACTGGATGATAGCTAGCGAGTTAGACAGACTTATGAGGCAGATTTATCAATATCAAGAATAAATTGCTGTAGTCCTGCTTGTTTGAAATATATTCTGTATGTCTTAAGCAACTACCCTGAAAGGCTTACATAATTATATTATGTTCAGATGAACTCTTCATTCTCCAGGGTGATAAAATCAAAGTTAAAATAAACTAACAAAAGAACAGAAGGTTATATGTTAGGCTTCTTGGTTTAATGAAATGCTCTTCTAAGTGGTAAGGATTATTTTATCTTGGATAATCTAAAAATTTAAAAAATGTTTGAATAAGTGTCTCCAAAGAAATAGCTGCACTGTAGACTAAATTAGATAGTTTACAAATTATTCTGTAATAATGGGCTTCTGGTTTGCCAGGCTTCGGCGGCGGCGGGGATTCGCGACTGTGCGTGATCCCTGTTGTGCTAGCCGTCTTGGTGCTTCCGATCCTGATGGGTCTGGAGGATAAGGCTGCCCTGTAGAGGCAGCCAAAGATAGGGAGGATCTGGGAAGGGGTTTGGGGGTGTCGCAGACCCCCTCCTCACCCAGCTTAACCTCCTTTTCTCAAGGCGGTGGAGTGGCGGTCAGCAATGGCCGCCACAAAGAAGCCGGCAGCTGGAAAAGATTGTGCTGGAGGAAGAAGGAGAAAGAAGAATCAGAAGCAAAAATGTTGCCTGAGCCAGGAAAATAACCTTTAAAACCCTGGAATGGAATTGCTTGAATTGCCTGAAAGATACATTGTATCCCTAAGAAGAGAAAAGCGGCAGAGAAAGCTGTCAAGGGAAAACTTTTTTTATTCACTCTCCCACCCCATAGAAATAGCAGATGGAGACTTGGAAAATATATTTGGGCACCGAAGGTAATTCAACTTGAA
>NW_020769346.1:6843805-6977930 GCF_900518735.1 Pseudonaja textilis | reverse complement strand
ACACACACACACACAATACATACATACATACATTAATTTTAGTTACAATCTTCCTTTAATATTAATTGTTATGTATATGTAAAATAACGTAGTTGGGTTGACAATATATAAACTACAAATATATATGTTTGTAGCTTTAAGGAAAAATACTGTAATGTATTAAACTGTGTTCTGGTTGGTTAATTATGCTACAAGTTGCCATAAAAGGGAGCTATAGATCATGGTTTAATTCTCTTTCTCTTTTTCACTTATGGTCTCTCTTTATACTGATACTAACTGACTATGGACTGACTCTGTTTATTTTGATATTCTGTTGATATTGAAGGTTATCTGTTGTACTATGGTTTGATATTTGTCTGCTGTAAAAGATGTGAAACCGGTAAGAAGACTTTATAACTGGATATTTCTGGACTGTTAAAAATGTGTATGACATGGACTGTTTATTGGACTGTGCTATTTCTTCAAGTAAACATTAACACTACTTGTTCAACTCTGTGTGGCTGTATATTTATTCATAACTGTTCTCATAAACCGTTTCAGTGTGCATATCCTTTTTATATAAGGGTTACTCTGCACATATCCTAACATTAATTAACATATTTAACATTTCTTTTCAATTAAATATCATACTTCCTTAGGAACACTTGTAATATTTCCATTTTTTCATATTTCTCTTCACTTAAATTTTTATAAATCATTAATAACAATTAAAATGTTCCCATCCTTTCCTAATTTCATTCTCTCATTCTCTTTATTTCATTTATTTATTAACAAACATTACATTACATTAAGTATTTTATTTATCACTTTAATCACACTTTTTTCATATTTTCTAAATTCTTCTATTTTTAATATAACAATGCTATCTTATGTACCTTGCAGATTCCTCTCTTTCAATTAAATTTTCACCCATTATCTCTATGTCGTCTAAATAGGCTTATACCTTTAATCCTTGTATGTTTTCTCTGTTTCTCTATATCCTATTTCTGTCCTTTATAACTTCTTTTTCTTTCCTTCTTTCCCCTCTTCTTCTCCCTTCCCATTTTGACCCCTTGTCTCTCTAATTCGAATTCTCTCTTCTGTAATCCTCTCTTCTGTTTCTTCCTAATATTATAATTGCTTTTCAAACTATTCTTTTTGTTGTTGTTGTTTTTTCAAATCTTAAATATTTCACTCTCTTTCCCCCCTTTCCTTTCCCCCCACAAATAGAATTACTTGATCATTGAAGATGGCTTCTTCTTTGTCCCGCCCTTCTTGTTCTTCAAGCATTTCTTGTTGTTTCTCATAGTTCAAGATCTCCATTTCTAAAAATTGAAATACAAAGCCAAAAAAAACCTCTTCCTTCTTGTGCATCTTCTTTCTGTTTTTTTAAGACCTTGCAGTTCTTCCAAGAGTAATGCCATTTTAAACACTTTTAAACAACCACCCAATTGATTTTACTCATTTAAATCCAATAACCAAAAATCACCAAGTAATCCAAGTAATCCAAGCAATCCAAGGCTGATTCTTCTTGTTTCTTCTTTCCACTTTCTCTTCCTGGGGTTCTATTATCTTGTTACAAAGTTTCAGTAAGAATATATTTTTTAGGAATCTTGTTAAGGTTTCACTGTTAATTCCTTTTACTTCCAGGTGGTCTCCTCCATTTTTCCAGATCCCACCCTTTTGATTTTTTTCCTTTTCTCTCCTTTCCTTCTTTTAAAAGTTTTTTAAATATCCAAAAAATCTTTAATATTCCTTTGACATTTTATTTTCAGCTTGAATGCCTATTAATGTCAAAGAGATTTCTTTTCAATTTCTTACTTAAGTCTCTTAGCTGTCAGTAGGGGGAAGGAAAGGGGGGAAAAGACCAAATCTTTTTCCTTCTCTCTCCTTCTCTCCTTCAGAAATCTTCTTTGGGAACAATGTTATTGTTTATAGTTCAAATACCAGGGTACCTTATGTTGTTGCTTTTTCAGTTCAACCCAGTCAGTCAAAACTTTCTCTTCTTATCTTCCACCTGCACAATCTTTTCCAGTTGGGTTCTTCTTTGAGGTGGCAATTTCTGACCACTGCTGCAATTGCCTTCGGGAAAGGGAGTAATGGCCAGCTGGGGAGGAGAGATGTGGCTCTTCTTGACCCTGCTGGTGGTCTCCCTCCTCTTCACCACTTCTATGGGGTGGCTTGGCCCTGAATCCAGCCAGCTCAGGGAGCTCTGGCGGTGAGCACGGATTGAAACCGCACATGATCACGGATTTTGGTCCATTACTGAAGAAGCCCAAACCGGAAGTCCCTGCATATTCTTTTTACAGACTCTGCTTACTCAGGAAGCATTCAATCAGCTAGACTAAGCAATCAACAGCTCTAAGAAAATACCCTTTACAACAAGCAATTATTTAGGATATTACCTTTCCATTCTGTATAGCTGAGAATTATGTTTCTCAGATATTATCAGTTTTGCAAATGTTTTCCAATGTTTTTTCAGTTTCACAACCACCACAGCAAATAAATCAAGAAGATTTAATAATGAGATTGGATTTATTCTCTTTGATTAAAGTATTCAAGCATTTTAATAAGTAAAGATATGTTTTATTTTCTAAGGAAGCAAGGCTATCCCAGTTAGTTAATACTGAATTAATATTGGTACATACTTTAGTTTCACAGGGAAAATTCTCCACTTTCACATTGTGAATTTTATGGATGCAGAAACATCTCTTTAGTTTGCTCCAGTAGACTAAATCTTTAAGATATGGGCCATATTTATAGGTGATATAAAATAGACATTATATATTAATATGTCATTTTAAAAAACATGAAACCCATGTACAGATGCTTAATAATACTTACTATAATTTTTGCCTGCGTATTCTATTCCTACCCAGCCCTTCTAAGACTCAAGAATTTAGCTGAACTTGAGGATGTGGGAGAAGATGCAAAAAATAAAATAAAATCAGAGGGTCAATAAGAAAGGTATAGAGATGATAGATTCCTGTATGCCTCTTGATCCTCTCAACACAAGACAGCTACTACTACTAAAGGCTTTGCAAAGCCTCATTGAAAAATTTTAGGCATATGCCTGCATGTCCAGGAGACAGCTCACTCCTTCTCTTTATTCTTACCTTAGAAAACTTATTGGAAAACATTAGGAAAAATGTAGAAATCAAAGGGGCTTTAATTAAAAAGGAGCATTATAAGGTACAACATTTGTCGATGATATAGGTTTTTTTTTTTTTTTTTGGAAGATCCAGAGGATACGGGAGTAAAATCAATAAAGGAAATAGAGGAATTTGGCAAGGTCACAGGCCTTAATATTAATAAAAACAAACAAAATTATTGAGTAAAAATTTAAAAGATAAGCAAAAAAAAAAAAAAGAATTAGAAGGAAAATTGGGAATGCAAAGTGTGAAAAAGGTTAAATATTTAGGCATTTGGTAAACAGCAAGATAGTCTTCAATCAAAAAAGATAACTATGACAAATTAATAATACAAATAAAAAAAGAATTGGAAATGTGGGGGAAATTACAGCTATCACTACTGGGAAAAATTGCGGCAATTAAAATGTCTATCCTATCAAAAATGCTATATCTTTTTCAAACTGTACCAATAAGATTGGATAAAACCTTTTTTAGAGAATTAGATCGAATAATAAGTAAAAATTTTTGGGATGGGAAAAAAGCTAGGATAAAAATGAAATTGTTACAGGACAAAAGAGAAAGGGGTGGCTTTGGACTCCCTGACTGGGAAATGTATTATCAGGCTGCGGCTATGGTATGGATTAAAGATTGGATCAACCTGGAAAATAGAACAGTATTGTCAACAGAGGTCATGACTTGCAGAGAGGGTGGCATAGTTTCCTATGGGATGGGAAATGTAAACAGCATACATATTTTCAGAGACACAAGATTAGAGATTCATTAATTCGGAATGGAACAAGATTAAAAAGAATCATTATACTAAAATACCGAACTGGTTGTCAACTATGGAAGCACAAATCTACCCAAATGAAATGCATCTGGGGGAAAAGGGGGAATTACAAAGACCTATTAGACACATAAGGAAGATTAAAAATGAGACAAGAATTACAGCAACAAAATATAAAGATAGATTGGTGGCCATACATGCAAATTCAGGTGAGATATCAGAAGGACAAAGAACAATTTGGTTCTGCATGGAAAAGCATTAATTAGATAAAATTCTACAAGAAATGGAAAAGAAAATGAATATATAACTTTCTACTAGATTTTAAAATGGAAGAGGAGGTGGTCAAAGAGACGATGGTGGTATGTGTGAAAATGTTGGCCACAATATAGACCTGGAAAATTGGGAGAGAATATGGGGATCAAATTTCAAACTAATTACATCCACAGCATACAAGGAAAATCAATACAAAATGTTCTACAGATGGCACCTTCTTCCCGCTAAATTGGCAAAAATGTTTAACTCAGACCCAAATTGTTGGAAATGTGGAAAAGAAAAAGACACTTATTTTCTTACCTGGTGAACATGCCAGGAAGTGAAAAAATATTGGAATACAGTTAGACAATGGATAGAAGAAGTCACGAATCAGAAAATTGAATTTAATCCGGAAACTTTTTTATTAGGTATAATAACACAAAAATAAAACAGATAGATATATTATGTTACATATATTAACAGCTGCAAGGATTTTGTACACACAACTCTGGAAGGAAAAAAGGGTTCCACCAGAAGGCATGGTTATAAAAAATAATAATAGATTGTATAGAGATGGACAGGCTAAAGATGAAAATAAAAGACAGAGAAGATTCAATTTATTATAGGGCCTGGGATGCCTGGTATGAGTGGTTTAGAAAATAAAATGGCAATTAGGAAAAGAATGAGGGAATATGTAAATATGTAAATATACCATGGAGAAGATTGAGATGTAAGGATAAAAGATATTGATGTATAGTAAGAGTAAGATGTAATGGTAAACGAATAAGTAAATACATATACTGAAAAATGTGAGGAGATGCAAAAGATGTCTTGATGTTGATAACAATGTATAAAGTTTTATTTTATGTTTTTAAAATTTTGAAACTTAATAAAATTTATTTTAAAAAAAGAAGAAAAATTTTAGGCACGTGCCTGCATGTCCAGGAGACAGCTCTGTTGACTTAGTCCACAAGAAGCTTGTCCAGACAATTGCAGTAGGACCTCAAAGTGGCCTCACTAAGACTTCAACTGGCTGCAGTTGCTTTTCATTTAGGACTTTCTTTCCCCGAGTGAGAATTTGGGACTGATGCACACAAAAATCAGAGGTGAGGCAAAGATTTGTAATAACATAAATTATATTACAAAAGAATGGATACACAATGCATTTAGAGAAAATTGTACCTTTGGTTGGCTTAATGTATCAAAAATGATTAAATCCCCCAAATCTCCCTTAAAGAAAACATTTATTTGAAAAAATTTCCCTGCACTAACTAGTAACATCATTATAGTATTACCCCACTCACAATGTTCTTGACCATTCAGAACAACAGTCATGAAAATTGGCTTTTCTTGTTCTAGAAGATAATCAGTTTTATGTATCTTTTTGATCTATTTTGTCAAGCTACAGCATATGTTTTATATATAGATATGAAGGTTGCTTCTTCCTTTTTACTGCAATGGTGGGAGTAGCTATGAATAAATTCCTTCATCCATAGTTAAGTCTTCTTGGGTGATCTTATCTCCCACAGGGGCATATCACCTGGATATTGTGGGCTATTAATATATCTTGTCAAGTTAGGCTCTACTTACAGAAATGCGCAGAGGTTATAGATATACTGGAAAAGAAGCATGTATTTTTAATACTGGTAAAAGCAACAATCTTGATCTCATAATCTAACCTGAGCTATACTCTATATCAGGAACAATCTCTTCTGAGAGTGCTATGCCATTTTTTTGTTTGAAGGACAAGAAAATGAAACAGTCAAGCACTTTTTTTAATTTCAACTTTAATTGGAAAGCACATTCTGCACTAGATACACAGAGGAGTACGCTACAGGTAACTAACTACTGAAATGGGAATAATAATATTTATTAAAAAATTTCGTAGCTGCTGGGGAGAGTAGGAAAAGCAGATTGGTTACCTTCATTCTTCAGCTATTAATGGATGAGGTTTCTGGTTGAGAAGGAAACTTGGCTGATTGAAAAAAAAAAAAATCAAATCCTATAGTGAATGCCCCTGTACTGAATGTCTTAGGACAGTGGTGGATAACCTTTCTGGGCTCCTGTGCCAAAAATTGTGTGCACAATTATATGCTCACACTTGCCTGCCAGCACCCAGAAGGCAATGCGAGCAATCCCCACCCACCCATCCCCCGCAGCCCCCTTACCTGCACTGTGCTTCACAGCTGATTTTGGGGCGGTTTGAGGCCTTTTTTGGCCTCCCAGATGCTTGAGGAAGGCTTCTGCAGGCTTTGCAGGCCAAAAACTAGCCCAATTTTGTCACTTCCGGTATTTTCAAAAAAATGGAAGTGACAAAATGGGGCTAGTTTTCAGCCTGCAAAGCCTGCAGAAGCCTTCCTCAAGCCTTTGGGAGGCCGAAAAAGACCTCAAATCCACCAAAAATCAGCTGTGAGGTGTGTGCATGTGCAGTGAGGTAAGTTTGCCAGCAGCTCGTGTGCCAGCACAAATGGCTTCATGTGCCATTTGTGGCACACGTGCCATAGGTTTGCCATCATGGTCTTAGGATAAGATTATATTGGTAAAGAGAATATTAGGTTGCAAAACTCAATGGATAAATGTTATATATGCCTGAATATTGTGCTCATGTATGTGTGTAGGCATGAATACACATACACACACACACACACACACACACACACAGAGAGAGAGAGAGAGAGAGAGAGAGAGAGAGAGAGAGAGAGGAATTCATGAGCGTATATTGGCAGATGAATACAGAATTAAACTGAGTGAAAAATATAATCTAAGAAAGTCAGGAATGGCTGAAATATCTCTCCCCCGGCATTTTTGTGAGTATATATTGCTGCCTGTTGGGGAAACAAAGGGTTTATTTATTTATTCAGAAAATATATGTGACCACTATTTGGCTGAATGGCTAACAACAAGTTCACACACAAACAAAAAAACTAAATTAAGAAAGCACACATAACTGAGCAAAGATTTAGTGAAAAATAATCCAGAACAAGTTGTCATATAACAAACTCACACTGCAAAACATATTTTGTGTTTCTCTAACATTGAAGTCCTAATGCCTGTGGAAAAGCTGGGACTTAATTGTCTGAAGAGGGATCCTTTCCTTAGGAGAGTGAAAAAAACTTACAGCAAAGAAGGCACAACTGCTCAGTCCTGCTGGGTGATAATGCTTAACAGAGGGCAGAACGTTCACCATATAAGATTTGGTGAGGTGAGCAGAAACCTTTTGGAATAAGTAGTCCTACAAGTAGCCTGGACCCATGCTATGTGGGATTTAAAAGAGATAACCAGCATTTTGAATTGCAGCCTGGAAATATTGAAAACCACCACAGCTCAACGGAAAACTGTAGAGTGCCACAAACTTCATGCAATGCTGCATTTTGAATTAGTTGAAGCTTCCATGTTTTTCAAGACAGTGCTTTGCAGCAATCCAGTCAAGAAGTGATTAAGACAACTGGCGCATAAGACAAACTTATGCAAAGGTCCCCTGCCCATGGCCACAGAAACTGTAGTTTAGGAGGAGCCTCAACCTGTATGCCAATTCTAAGAGAATAATGTGTCATTTTTATGCGTGTACCTGCCTTCTAGTCTGGGATACTGTCAAGATACTGTTTGCCTCTTTCAAACTTAATGCTTTTCAACTTGCCAATGAACTGGGGAGAAGAAGATGGAATGTGGAGAATGTATACAGAAATCGGGAGAGCGTGGATATGCTGCAGGTGTTCAAGAAAGAGTTGGATCATTCTCATAAAAAAGACTCCCTGTGATCAACAGGGAGAAGGAGAAAGTATGGGAAACTAGAGCTTGTTTCATTTTTTCAATACTATGTATCCAATAAAGTTTTAGTTTTGGGAATTCAATTCTCCTGAGAGTGGACAGCTAATTGGACAGTTGACATATACTACCTGAAGTTTTCTTGGCAAGATTTTTCAGAATTGGTTTGGCTTTGCCTGGTTTTTTAGGGCTGAGAGCATGCCTGGCTCAAAGTCACCCAGCTGACTTTGTGTCTAAGACAAGATCAGAACTCTTGTCTCATATTTTCTGCACTCCTGCCCACATGGTTCTCTGATCAAACCGGCTTTCTGTCAAAAGTTAAAGTTATAAAATGACCAGTTATAGGAGACCAAAAAATTTCTACCCAAAAGGCTTTCAGTGGAGGTGAAGATCAAAGGTCAAAGATTTTACCAGAAAAAACCCTTTCTCTGCTTGACCAAGATAAATTTATTGCCAATTTCTATAAAAACCCTTTTAATTCTAAATTGGAAAACAGGTAGGAATAGAATAGTGCATGCATCTAAAGTTCATAGCATAATCCACAAAAGTGCATGTTTAGAAGCACTTTAGACTGAAGACCTGAATTCAGAAAGAAAATTGCTCTCACTTTGCAGTTTGAAAAGTAAAGAGCTTTTAAGAGCTATATTGTTGAAGAAGAGGGAGCAACTTGACTGTGTACAGCAAAATTAGTCATGCTTGCCAAGTGGCCCAAGGAAAACAAAACTATTTTCTCTGCCTATATTATTATGTTGCTTAATACAAGGATAAAAAATTCCTTTGTATTGAATTGTTGTATCAAATCCTATAAATGTACAGGAAGCCCCAGTTATAGGCAGAATGTAAAAAAATCAAAAGAAAAAGGAAGTAAGCAGTGGGGTGTGATCTGCTTTACAGTTTTCTCTTCAATCTATATTTTTGATGTTTAAAAAGGGGAAATATATGATTATTAAAGGGCAATTAAATTGTCTTCAAACAATCAGGGATGTGATTATAGATAAGGATGAAATCATGGTCTCATTTGATGTCACAGCCCTCTTCATGCGCAGAGACCGAAAATGAGGCAGGCGGACGTGGCAATAGGCAATGGCGATCCTGCAGCCTGAAACAGCTGATCCCCAGGAGGAGATACAACCAACAATCAGCAGCTTGTGCTAAATCAGGCTGTGCTGAAGCTCACCAGGCTGTTTGCTTGCAAGGAGGCAAATTGCTGGGAGGCAGAGGCAGATTTTTTTTCTTGTTTTCCTTCCCAAAAGCTAGATGCATCCTATACTTCAGAGAGTCTTATAGTCTGAAAAATATGATAATCAGCACTTAGATCAGCATAGAGTAACTCCAAGATCAACCTCAGACCAACAATCAACTAAACAATACACCAATTAAGAAACTGCCAAAGAGCCATTAGTAAACAGCCTAACCAAAGAATCCCTAAGACGACCCCCAGACAGACAGGCAAGACACCTGCCTGTCAGCAAATAGAAATCCTTACTAGCACTGATTATGTTACCTAGCAAGGGTAATGAAATGTCTGCAAGAAAACAAGAAACCTCAGAGAGCACCAGGGACCTCTCATTTTAATCCTCAGCTACAAATATTCTCCTTTATTGTATATTAAATGATAAACTACTGATGAAAGCTTTATGATAACTGTTTTCTAAATTTTACCTGGAATTTTTTTTTAAAGTAACTATTAATGAAGCTGCAACTTCTGCTTGGAAAAGATACCGATTTTTTTATCAGCACATTCTACTGCTTGCTTTAATTCCCGTGGTTTCTTTACATTCTCTTGTAATAAACTGATTTTGATCTTCATGTTTCTTAATTAAAACAGTAATTACCCCCAGCCAGACCTTCCATTGAAAAAAGATGTCAAAATCAGAATTTTTAAAATTGTTTATTTTTGTGGGCAATCCCACAATTATTTACCTATAAATTAATTCCAATTAGATTTATGTTTAAGTAGATATGAAGAGAATAATAAGGTCAGCTCACTTTAGTTTGGTTCTTTCATTATTATTTTCACAGCCCAAGATTTCTTTCTGTGCTTTTGTGCTTTGTTTAATATGTTAAATACTTTGATTTTTTTTAGAAAAATAATTCATTGTAATTTATGTTATCTATAGTCTGAATGTAAATTAATAATAATAATCTAGAGAAAATCTTATTTTAGTGCAAAAAAATGGTTTCGTATTTGAATGCTACAATTCAATTTCTTTTTCTCCTCTTAATTTACAATCAGTGATCTCTCCATCCCATGTCCTATCTCTTATCTATAAACAAGTCCATAAATATTTGTCATTTAAAGCCTGGTCTCAGGAAAAGTTTATTAAATGTTTAAAGGTTTCCCCTGTCCAGTTGTGACTGACTCAAGGAGATGATACTCATCTCCGATTCTCAATTCAGGGAGCCTTTTGTTAATTGATAGTATGAAAACACAGAATACAGTAACCTTTCCAGCTGAAGTGGAATCTATTTATCTACTTGCATTTGCATGCTTTTGAACTGCTAGTTTAGTAGGAATCCATTAAGGATTGCCAAAAATAACATTTTAACCTTGATCAAATAAACCAAGTTTACATTTGTTCCTTTTTCTTCTAACAAACTTAAAATATATTCAAATAATGTGATAGAACTTGTTTTTCTTTTCATTTCTTTTTTTACCTTTCCTCATAAGATTTATCCAAGCTTTAACCCCCTTTCTAAACCCAATATGAAATAATTATCTAGGTCACTGTTTGGTTTAGTACTTGTAATTCCCTTTTTATTGTTAAAGTATCAGCCAATTTATCTTGTATACCTACTTAAACATTTTTATATGTCATACTTGTACCATGTCATTTGTAGCATGTCAGGTTAGCTTTTGATGTCATCTCTATCTTGTCAGATAAAAACTTGTTCCTCTGCCATTTCTTCAAAAACATTTTTAGGAAATAGTCTACCTATAAAAGCAAACATTCTTACTGTTATTGTTGATGTAATTCCATCTTTCAAAACTGTTCTTCAGTATTTCCAATGTTATAATATTTTTCATTTATAGCTGTTAATTAGGTTTATTTATTCTTTTCTTTAATTAAAATATTTAGTTCTTTCTAGTATCCAATTTTGAAATTGGTTAATTTTTTTATGTTTAAAACGAACTGATTTTGCAAAGGAAAGGATTTTTTATAATTAATTTCAAAATTTTGTTTCAAATTTATTTGGATTCTTAATCTGTTTGTAAATTTCTAAAAGCAAATTTTTTAGCTTCTTGTTTTGTATTTCAATTTCTAAGTTCTTAAGTTTGTAGTTTATTTTTTCTTTCATTAAAGACTGAAGGCATACTCACCTGGTGTTTTCAGATTTGTCAATCCAAAGATTTCCAACAGCCTAAAAGTAATTAATAAGCAATTTATGAATGTGATTAGAAAACAAAGGGAACAGTGTCCTTTTTAAAGATGAAGACTAGTTTGAACAGGATGGTTATCCCCTCATCTTTCAGTACTCAAAACCTTTCAGGGGCTTCTATGTCATAGTTTCTTCATAGGCAGCAACTGTCTGGAGCTCTAGTTACCAATCTCCCATCCATAGCTGGACTTCTTATTTTATTCAGATTCTGCCATTAATTCCTACACAAGTAACTTTATTCCTTTTATGTACTCAAGGAGATGACATTGTTCATGCTCAATTTATCTCAGTTATGGCAACTCTGTTAGATTGTTTAGGCTAAATGAAATTGATTAGCCCAAAATTATGAAATAACTTCATGGCTAAATTGTGATTTGAACATGGTAGGTTTTTTTTTTTACTTTTAATCTGATATATCATCCTCTAATTGTTGCAGCATATGTAATGTTTTTATTTGCCCTCTAATGTACTTACAATTTCTAAGTGTACTCTTATGTCTCACAGACTCTTTAGCACAGATATAGGATAGAAAGAAATAAGAGTAGGATTGCAAATGTACTTCACAATCTTGCATACCATGAGATTAAATCTAGATACTATTGCGTATACATATGATTGACCCATAAAACTGTAACTCTTTGCTAATGTTTTGGAGAATAAATTTTACTGAACTCAGCGGGACGCATTGCCAAATTAATATTCATAATGCTGCAAAGCTATCTTATGAATCTGTATGAGTATGTAAGAATCCAAAATAAGTTTCACTACCTAGTCTAAGAGAGGTTAAGGAGAATATGGACAGATACTCCAAAAGATATGATGTGTTCTTATTTATCATTTATTTGTATTAGTATGTTATTGGTTGACATTTATTGTGCCTATTTTGATGTTCGATTGCATTGTGTAATTTGAGATATAAATTTAATAAATAACTATTCCCCCCCAAAGAGAGTATACGATTTCTTTCCATAAATAAAATTTCAAATTTAGTAAAACCTTGAGTAGCAGACTTGATTTAGCAGATTTCAAACTGAATACAAAATTCAGACTGAACAAGGAGTATTGAAATTGTTATCAGTATTTTTTTCATAGTCAAATGGGGTTTGGGGCTCCAA
Source organism: Pseudonaja textilis (assembly GCF_900518735.1). Next base: position 6,965,520 of record NW_020769346.1, on the reverse strand, counting down.
AAATCCCATTTACCATTGGTTTTAACAAACAAATTTTTTTACTATTAAATCCAAGTGCAATTATACATTAAATTAAGAAATTGTGAGAAGGGCTTCATACTTTGTATACACTTACTTGCTTATTTAGGCATAATTTTACCTGTACACTGCCCAGAGTTCCTGGGAGATGAACAGTTATGAAATTTTACAGAGATAGGTAGAGATAGAGATAGATAAATTTGCATGAATAAAGTCTGAATCCTAGCACTATAAATGAACTAATAAGAAAAGTAGACATGGTGATAATTTGTAACAATGAAAATGGACTCTGTATATGCTCAGTAGCTCTACTATGTATGTAGACAGTTAAAGTCTGAGTTTTAAATAATTGAAGAATACAATCTAACATAAATATGTGTATGATTAATCAATTTATATAAGATTGTTGTAATAAATATGAACATTAACATTTTATTTATAGGAAAAGGAGTGATATAAGAGAGAACTTGGTTAACATAAAATTACAGAAATAACATATTGAAATAAGATAATAATGAAATATTATAACTTAATAAAACAACTGTACTATTATTGGAATTATATAACTTGTCAAACATAAATATTTATTTGTAATAAATAAGTTGTACAATGTGATTAGAAAGGGGATATTTTTAAATATAATAGTGGCATGGTTAAAAATCAGAAAGGGGACAAATAATGCAAGATTATAACCCAATATAAATTGGTGAATTATTATTAGAATTATTTGTCTGTTAAACATCACAAAAAAGATTAATAATATTTTTGTTGCAGTTAAAAGAGGGAAATTCAGAATATGGAGATTGACACAAAGATAAGATATTGAAATGGTTAATAATCAAAGAATGAAAAATTACAATTGTGTATTAATATTGTCAACTGTATTAAATATGAAGAATATTGTCATATTTGTTTTAAAATGTCAGACTCTGGTCCCACACTGTTCCTACAATGACATGTTTGTAAAAAACATTTTTTTTTAAAGTCTTAGTTTTGGATATTATTTATCCAAAATGCAATGAAATATTTATTATTGAATTGTTTTGGCAGAGGAGAGAAGAGAGCCTTTGGTTGAATTTTATGCCATTGGCATCAAAATAAGATAGCTGGTCTTTGGATTCTAAACACCAACTTGGGTGAGGTGGTGTATAGTATTAAGAATCAGAATAGAGCTGGACAGGAACTTGGAGGTTTTCTAGTCCAACCCCCTTCTCAAGCAGAAGACACTATACTATTTGAAATAGGTAGCTGTCCAGTCTTTTCTTAAAAACCTCCAGGGATGAAGCATCTACAACTTCTGAAGGCAAGCAGTTTCACTGGTTAATAGTCCTCACTATTAGGAAGTTTCTTCTTAATTCCAGGTTGCTTCTCTCCTTGATTAGTTTCCATCCATTGTTTCTTGTCTTGCTTTCTGGTGCTTAAATGTATTGTGAGCTTCAGGCAGAAAAAATATTTTTCCATGATCTTCATGGAAGATGATTCTTCCACAATTAAAAAGGAAGGAAAAATCTATGTGACTATTATATAGTCTTTTGTTCAAGGGGAGGGCGATTTTTTATTAGTGTGATTTTCCCCCCAGCATATTTGCCACTATCTGGAAATATTTAAATTCTTTCCTGTTTTCCAATGTTTTCTACTATCTGTCTAGAGGCAACCAATAAAGGAACTATCAACAAAGGCATAACGACTGTCTATTCTATTCCAGATTCCTATATAATTTAATTAAATACAGTTATATCTCTGGCCCCACAATATATTATCCACTGAATTGTGAATTGTTTATTATAAATGTAAATAAAAGAATGGTCGGTGGGTGGGGAGAATGTTTCGTTTACAGGCTCCCTCTTCTAGTGCTCTCGCTCCTCAACCAAAGAGGCTTTTAATGCCCGCCATTCCCCCACCACCCCACCCCCGCCAAAACGCATTTCTTTCTCTGGTTACAGTGAATATCCCGGCAATGCAGGACGCGTGCTTTCTCCAGATACCGCCCGAAGCGTCTGATTCCAAGGTACTCAGGGCAAAGCGGGGCCGAGTTAGGGGGCGGTGGCCAGTTTGAGCGCGCGCGCAAGCGTGTTCGCAGCGTTGCTAAACCGGGCGCTTTCTCGGCTTGATTAAAGTCGGCAGGAGCAGCAGCAGCGAAAGTAGCATCCATTCCCGATGCCGGAAAGTCCGCGGTGCTCCTCCTCCTCCTCCTCTGCCCTCCTCCGACGACCCATTCTTTCCAGGCAAACTTTGATGGAGAATTTCACACCGTGCTGGAAAAATGCCTGTTATGAAAGGATTACTGGCACCTCAAAATACCTTCTTGGACACGATCGCGACTAGGTTTGACGGCACACGTAAGTCTCGCCCAGGGAAGCCTTATCTCCTTATCAGTGGCGGAGAGCTTCTCGTGATATAGGAAGAGAAGTATCCTTCTGCCTCTAGCTCAGGGTCCAGCTGTGGCTTGGAAAAGAGATCCATGAAATAGCTTGGATCAAACTTTACAATTTATTTGTAAGGGGTCTCTTATTATCTTTATTCTCTTTGTGCGCTTAGAAACGTTGGCATACACAAAAGAAACTATGATCCAAGCTAGGTCCCCTCCCCATTTCTGTTAACCTCCCGTCGCCCACCTGAGCTCCGGTTTTCACTGCCTCTAAGTATGGTATAGTGAGTATGGGAGAGGGACAAATGAGCATATTTGAATTGCGGATTTATTTATTTTTTAAAAATCTCTTAAAAGATTAATACTTAGAAACTAGGTTTTATATTGGCTAGACAGCTGTTGTCGGAGATCTGAATGAAGTCCATATCTGTCCACTAAATGAATGGGTTTATTACAGCAGTGGAGAAGGGGGGGAAAAGAGAATGGCAAATATTCAGGACCCTGGATAGTTCCAGTCCATATCACCCACATTCTAAATCTAGACCTATCTTTGTTAAGCTTTTTTGCAACTATGTTTAATATTCTAGCTGTTCTTAGAGTTTTTGTTAATGAGTTACAAAGACATTTTTTCTTTCATTCGGAACACACATGCTGCTTCAGTTAATCTCTATGCAATGGCTTCCTTTTGATAAATTGTATTCACATGGATATGCTTGTTTATGTATGTCTGAATAATTGGACACATGCACAAGCTTACATGCACATCCACACACAACATTTTTAATGTTTTGTATAAATATTGCTATCAACTTTGATATTTTTGGTGTAGCTATTTAAATAAATAAATAACAGTGCACACATAATATTGTTAATTTCATGTTTGCTTCTGAGAAAAATTGTGATTAATGATTACCATTATTAAAAATGCTATATTTCTTAGGGGAAGGGTTGCCAATGAATATTGTATTGAAGTCAGCATTCCTAGTCTTTTCTGAGTTTTAATATGTTAATTGCTGTCCTAAGACACAGAAATCAGTTGTAAAAAATGAATTGTATTTTCTACTAATTTTGGAACAGCAAAATTCAATTAAAACTTTAGCTTTTATTTTCACATAAAATAATCTCTTTGTTCAATTTATTTCAGTCTTATTCCATTTTCATAATTTTAATTTAATTACAAACTATACCCAAGTATTTCCAAATGGAAGCTAATCCACACAGATAAAATTTTACAGGATTTGGCAAACTAGTGAAGCATAATCTATATAGTTAATATTCATGCATTTTCTTTACTACAAAAGGAAAAAATAAATGCTACACACCAAGTCAGATTTACTTGCATATGTCCATTAAAGGAACATACCCACATTTAGTTATGTAGAACTATTCAAAGAAGCTTGATTCTGAAGAATTGAATGCTGCATTACAGTTAATATGATGGACAATGTATCTACAGTGCAGCTAAATATAACTTAAATTACTTGACATGGGAGGGACTGCCTGGTTCTGTTTCTAAAGTGACTTGTAAATATTATTATTGAGGGTGAAACATGATTCAATTGAAAACACTTTTTACATATTTCAATGGAGAAAATTTAAAGACATAAACAACTCCAAAATGAACATCAGTGTGAGATATATTTTTTCAAATTCAAAAAAAATTTTCAGGACAAATTTCAGTTCTTCATTGATAATACTATTCTGATGCTGTAAGTACTAAATTTAGATTATATAGTAACAACATTGGCTATAATTAATTAAACTTCTTTGAATTTAAATCTTTCAGAGGATATATTGTGTTGTCATCAGTAAGACTCTAATCCAGCAATACATCTTTAATCCAATGGAGAATTAATTCTAATTCTGGGCAGTGGTATAGGAAACAATTCCTGCTCATGTTGAAAAGTATGTTCTGATTTATATAGCACTATCATTAAAGTATAAATATCCAGGAGGAGAGAGAAATAATGATATAAAAATCAACTTCATCATTTTTAATCAACATGAATTTCTCACATCAGACCTTGAGTCAAATTTCTTGAATTAAATAGATATGATGTAGACAGCAGCAGAGTTTAATAAGTGAAATGTAACACTCATACATAGAAATATGGTAATTTATTAGATGAGATGAAAGATCTTCTTCCCCAAAGGCTATATGACAGACAGGCCACATTGATGATAGCCACCTACTACAGTTTGAAGATTTTATTAATATCTAATATTCCTAGAGGGAATACCATGGTATACAAAAATTTGAGATTTACCTTAAACTTTGGTGACACCTATGATATCAAATTTTCAATATGGTTTCATTTGCAATAACATGCTACATATAGTAACATACTAGAATTTTATTGTATGAATTGTTCATTTTAATTATGTTATTTAATTGTTCGCTATCCAGAATCCATTTAAAGTGGAGTGGCTGAAAAATGCCAATAAACACTAGTATTAATTGTATAAATAAAAAGTAGTTTGATTCCCAAGTTATAAACCTGCTTCTTCAAATGAATTGATGCCACATCCAACATATGACATATGGTACAACCTCCAACATGTGGCATCTGGAACAGCCAAACAGCCATATAGTTCCTTGAAAACGGTAACTCCCATCTGTTTGAGTTCAGTCTGTTTTGTTCCATGCATGTTGCAGCTTTCAGATATTGGTCAAACCTCTTCCCAGTGTGTAGAAGGCCAGATGGAGATGTGCTATGGCTGTTTTTCTGTCCTCAGATCTCTGGCAGCCTTGGTGGATCAGTATGCGCCATGTCAATCCATCTTGTGCCAGGGTTTCCCAGGAGGTGGTGTCAATATCCAGGGACTTGAAGGAGGCTTTCAATGTGTCTTTGTTATCACTTCCTTTGTCTCCCATGCAATCACTTTCCTTGAAACAGCTCACCATAGAAGAACTGTTTAGGATCTGGCATCCTTGCAACATGGCCTGCCCAGCGTGTCTGGACTTTCATCAGCTGGGTGTGAACTGATGGCAGGCCTGCTCTGGAGAGAACTTCTCTGTCTGGCACCTTGTCCTGTCACTGATCCTTAAATTCTACAGAGGCAGGTCATGTGGAAGTGATTCAGTTGCCTACGTGCCTCCTGTACACAGTCCAAGTTTCACTGGCATACATCAGGGTAGTTAGTACTACTGCTTGGGAAACTGTTAGCTTTGTAGCAAGGCTTAATTCCACAGTGGTCCTACATGTTGGCTAGTAGTCTGCCAAATGCAGAGCTTGCCTTGACAATTCTTCAATTGACCTCAGTTTCAATTGTCACTGGATGGGAGAGGGTGCTGCCAAGTATGTAAATTAGTCCACTGCTTGCAGCTTGTCCCCTAACTGTAATGGTGGGCTGTTGGTGTTGGGTTTTCGGAGCTTTCAGAACTGGCTGATGCATCACATTATGTTGATGAGGAGGCTGAAGTTGTCGCATACTGCTGTGAATTTGTCCACAAAGGCTTGAATATCCTGCTCTGATCTAGCTTTCAGGGCACTGCTTCCTACTCATAACCTTCTCTAGAAGTCTACAAGGATATCAGGATCCACAATTTTGAATATTGCTAAGAAAGAGATCTTTAGATGTTCCATTATCTAGGTCCTACTTATTTACAGAAGCTTAATGTGTTTTATTTCATGCCTAGATTTCTTGCCAAAAGTATCCAGAGAATATACTTCTTCTAAAGTACTTTGTGGATGAAATAGCCCTGTTTTCTAAAGAACTTTTCCTAAAAATACCCCATTCCCCCCAAAATAAGGCCTATCCTGAAAATAGCCCTAGCATGCCCTACCATCAAAATAAGCCCTATTTAAGACTTGCACAGTTGCCTGCTTGCTCACTCTGTCTGGTTGCTCATGATGCCATGGCTGTGAGGTGAAGTGAGATGGTGGTGATCCTACCCCCTGTGCCCTGCACCGGCTTACCTCAAAGCCCCTTCAGCCAGGCCATCCATGCCCCAACACAGCAGCAGCACCCATGTGGAGCAGGAGCCCATATAGCCACTTATGCTTACTCATGGTCATAATGGAGCAGGAGGCCAAGCTATTTGCTGGTGCCATGGCCACGAGGTGAGGCAGGTGTTGGGGTGTGGATGGCACAGCTACAGGGGCCCTGAGGTAAGCTGATGCAGCGCGCGTGAGGCAGCTCCACCCTCCTGCTTTGTGACAGTGCACTGGCATGCTGCACAGCCTCCTGCCCCTCCCTGAGCAAGCAGAAGTGGGCCTCCCATATATGGAAAATAAAATAAGACATCTCTCCTGAAAATAAGTCCTAGAGCTTATTTTGGGGCCCAAAAGAAGGTTGGAGACAGGGCAGTAGTTGTCCAATATATCTGGATTGAGGAAAGGCCTCTTCAAAAGAAGTCATATGCATATCCTACTCCATGAAGACACTGAATATAAATCCACTACAAACCAATTACCCAAATAGACTTATTTCCTGGATTTATTTCTTCACACACCTTATGAAGAAGCTAAAAAAGAGTAAACTGAATAGAATAACTGGATCCCAGGTCACATTACAAGATGTTGCCCCTGTGGTTACCAACATATTTCGAGCCTAAGAGGTGTCATATTTTAAACACATTTGAGTGTATTCATCACTGTCGCACCAACATATCATTAGCAGTGAATGGCAAATCTTCCTCTTCATTACCTCTAATAGAATCAATATGATGAGAACTAGAAAAGAAAACAAAAAAAGAAAAGAAAAGCAAATGGGTTTCAAAGTAAATTTCAGATTGCCTAAGAAAATTGAATGTAAGAAATTGAAGGTAATTACTAAAACTCAAGTAATCTAAATAGATAAACCAAATTGAGAGGGACATTGGAGGTCTTCTAGTCCAATTCCTTTGTGATGACCCAGAGCAAGGCATGGAGGCAACACAGCCAGCTGATAGTTCAAACTCCCCTTTATTGTTCCAACTTTCCCCAAACACTCTCACATTTATGACAAATCTTGAAGCAAAGTTCTCACACACACATTTCCAACAGCCTCTGGCTGTGAGTAGTCCAGCAAAATGCTGTTAGCATGATGGTTTTAAAGCAAGAAGTCCAGCAAGGTAAAGGAAAAAAGGCAGCAACAAGGCAAGGAGTCCAAAGAGGCCAAGGAACAAGGGAGCAAACAAGGCAAGGAGTCCAGCAAACTCCAGATGTTAGCAATGGCACAAGAAACTCCACGAATTCAGTACTTGCTCCTGTCAAGTGCCCCTCCCCCATGGCATCTCCTTAAATCTTGGTCCCCATGTGTGTCTTGTGAAGAGGGGCGGGGTGCTCTCCTCCTGAGTTGTCAGATTGACCTACACTATTCCTGCCTTTTCTCCACTCTCTGTGCTTGAGGATCAGGATGGGGTGATCTTTCCTCATGGCCTGAGCTCCATCACTCCTCCTCTCTACTGCCTACCCTCTCTTCATCCCTCTCTCGGTCAACCTGCCCCCATTCCCTGGTGGCAAGCCATCCCAGGCTTGAGGGATCCAGGGCTGCCTCATCCTGCTCCTCTCCACATTCCTCTGGAGTCAACGAAACCACATTCTCGACCTCCATCTGGCTCATCCTCCTTCATGGACTCAGGCTCTGATGGAGCCATGACACATTTACTTGAACAGGACACCCTATACTAATCTAGACAAATGTCCAGTATCTTGCTAAAAAGCCTCCCATGATGGAGCACTCACAACTTCTAAAGGCCAGTTGTTCCACTGTTTCTCCTTAGTTCTCTCTTTAATTAATTTATATCCATTGTTTCTTGTTGTGCATTCTGGTGCTTTGGAGAGTAGATTGACACACACACCCTCTTCCTTTTGGCAGTCTCTGAAATGTTAGAACACCGCCATCATGTTACCTCTAGTCCTTCTTTTCACCGGGCTAGACATAACCTATTTCTGCAACCATTCTTCATACGTTTTAGCCTCCAGCTCTCTAATCATCTTTGTTCCTCTTTTCTGCACTCTTTATATATATATGTTTATTTGTAATTTTCTTTTAACATATTTTGGAGACAGTGTATTGACTGAGTTGATATATTTTTTTACACAATGCTAGCAATAATAATACTGTAAAATTCGGTATCATAATCCTAGTCTTCCAACTTCTGACCTTAACCTGCACATTGTACTTATAAGCTTCAATAACATTTCTTCATGCAGTATGTTTGTTATCCCCTGTTAAATCACTAGTATTTTAATATTTTTAAAATTACTCAATATTCCACTATAAATCCAATATCCTAATTGTTTAAAAACACCAATAGGACCAATAATTAACCAAATTTAATCAATCCTGGGATTGTAGCTCCAATCCCCTAAAATAAGTTTCAATATATTTTTATACATCGTTAATAATAATAATACAGTTAGGTTACTGCATCTACCTTCTAACCTTAATTGCTTATGATTATAGTAAATTCTATTATCTATCTATATATGATTTTTCCAATTTATATTTTCTACTTTTTAAATTTCTAATACATTCACCATATTGAGAGTTATTTTATTTCTATCCATTATCTCTTACACTTTTGAGACTTCATCATTTATTGACTCTTTGGTCCCTCTTTTATATTTCTCTCTTGGGACTTTATTTCTCTTTCTACCATTTTAATTCAACTAAATATTTCCTCTGGCTTACCCCTTGTCTCCTTTTGCAGCATAATTTGAGCACCCATCCATAGTTCTTTCATTATTTTGGGGAGACTTCCCATCCCCCTTTCTATTGTAAATTCTTAAAGAATTATCTATTTGATTCCTACTTATTAGTCTTATCTCTTAAGTGTTTTCATCTTCTTGCAATTTGTTTTGTTTTGTTTCCTCCCACACTCCTTCTGGCTTTTCATCTGTTTTCTGAGTATTATAGTCATTCCCCTCCCTCTTGTTGAGGGTCTTCTACACTTCTTTATCACTGTTTCATATAAACTTTTAAGCATTGATAACCTTTCTTCATATATCTCTATTGTCCCCTGTTGAGTTATTTTGCAATAATTTAGTATATTAAAATTTACTCCATATACCCCCTAGGGCTCCATTATCCCAATATCTGAAAACTCTAAAATTACTAAAATTTAATAAATCCCAGAATTATACCTCCAAGTCTCCTAAGTTTATAGTTCTTAAAAGTTATTTAGTGATTTTCAAATTTGCTTCTTCCCAATTCTCCAAATTTTAAAGTCTTATTTAGTTTTTCTTCTTTTCTTGTATCACCTTCCCTTTTTTTGATCTTGTAGGATGTTCTATCAGGTAGCTTAGATAATTCTTATTCAATATGGCCTGGCAAATTTCTCCAGTCTTTCCAGTCCACTATTCAATAAGCAGTTTTAATATTTACTTGCACTTCAATTTGTCTTAGAGATTTTCAGAGAGCTCACTAAATGTTTCCAAACATCTAAGTTGCTTACCAGAATAGAATCAAGGTCAGATGGCCTTCTGGATGTTGTTTACTTTCTCTTCTTTCGTTTATTTGGGTTAAACAATTGTTACTTTCACTAAGGTTCCCATCTGTAATGCTCTTTTTCCTCCAGTAGATGGCTCCCCTACTCCCAATTCCAGCATTAGACAGCATCAAACAGTTGATTGTCAAACAGATTGAGGGGGATTAAAAATAAAAAGGCAGTTGTTCCCAATAATCACTTTTCAAGAAATGGATGAATCTTTTCCAAGCTTTCCATGTTTTAAAGCTTCCATTAACGTTTCTTTCACCTTTGGGTCTTTAATCTTTCTCCCTGTATCCAGTCACTGCTTTCTTACTACCTGGACATTATTTTTGGAATTTTTAAACTTGGGTTAGATCTCTAGCATAAAAGTTAGAAATTGTCTCGCCCAGTTTCAATGCTGTGTCCTCACACTGGTCCAGCACAAATCTGAATGTCCCGGTTGTCACAGTTTGTAACTTGCCAAAATGACCATCAGCCCTGCTGCTGTTCAGGGGAGCTTTCTTTGGACCTAATGAGGAAATTGCAATTTACTTCATGGTCAATGAAGCAACTCTCCTTTCTTCACCACCTCTCCAGGGCTGCTAGGACCCTGCAGGGTCTCCTACTGGTTTTCACAGCTGGTTTTCACAGAGCTCAGCGGAGCTCTGCTATTTTCCAGCTGTTCCCACCGCAATGCCAACCACTCTTTCTAGAGTTTCAGTACCTTTTTAATAATATGATAACAAAAACTGGATTCTAAGTGTGATCTTACCAAGGCTTTATAAAGTGGTACTCATACTTAAGTGAAATTGATTTTATCCCTCTGTTAATGCAGCCTAAGATTGTATTGGCTTTTTTGGCTGCTGCTGCACATTGCTCGCTCATATTTAAGTGATTGTCCACTAGGACTCCAAGATCCCTTTCACAGTTACTGTTATTGAACCAGGTTTCACTTTTCATGTTCAGTTCTTTTATTTACCAGTTCATTTATTTTTTTCTTGCCTAAGTGTAAAACCTGACTTTACACTGAATTTCATTTTTTTTAAAGATAGGACAGGTCTGTCAAGATTCATCTTGAGCTTATCTTCTGGGGTGTTGGCTATTCCTGCCAGCTTGGTGTCATCTGCAAATTTGATGAGTTCCCCTTCTAACTCCCTCATGTAAATTGATTATTTTATTTATTTGTTTGTTTTATTTGTTTGTCAGACATGTACAAGACAACAAGTATAGGTATGAACATAAACATGAACAAAGAAAGTAAAAACAGATAAATGGGGACAGTAAGACAGAGATGGTAGGCATGCTGGTGTGCTTATGCATGCCCCCTTTAAAGACCTCTTAAGAATGGGCTGAGGTCCATACTAGACAGTTTGAGATTGAAACTGTGAGGTTTTGAGGCTGTAACAATGGAATTGGGTAGAGTATTCCAGGCATTGACCACTCTGTTGCTGAAGTCATATTTTCTGCAATCGAGTTTGAAGCAGTTTACCTTGAGTTTGTATCGATTGTTTGCCCATTTATTATTGTGGTTGAAGCTGAACAAGTAATTGATAGGCAAGACGTTGTAGCAGACAATTTTGTGTACTTTGCTTAGATCAAAGCACAGGCAGTACTGATCAAGATGTTGCCTATGAAGATGTTGAACTGTACTGGGCCTAAAACTGAGCATTGGGGCACTGCATTGCTTACACTCCATGTAGAAGAAGTTCCATTAAGGACTATATGCTGAGTGTGCTTTTTCAGCCAGTTACAGATCTGGTGATAATGCTATCCCATATTTTTTAGCTTACCAAGTGGTAAGTTGTGGTCTACTTTATCAAATGCCTTAATGAAATCCAGTTTGATTTGTCCACGGTGTTTCGCTGTTCCACTAATTTAGTCACTTTGTCAAAAAGAAATAATATTTGTTTGGCATGATCTGTTTTTGACAAATCCATGCTGGGATCTGGTTATAACTTTGCTTGTTTCTAGGTGTTTGCATATCTATTGCTTGATTATCTTTTCCAGAATCTTTCCAGGTATTGATGTCAGACTGATTGGTCTGTAGTTTTCTGGATCAGGTTTCCCACCCCCATTTTTTTTGAAGATGGGAACCACATCAGCTCTTTTCCAGTCTTCTAGTAGTTCCCAGGATCTATGAAAGATATGTCTCAATGGTTTGGAAATCACATCTGCCAGCTCCTTCAGAATTCTGGGATGTAATCCATCAGGTCCCAGTGATTTGAATTCATCTAGAATGGAAAGGTGTTCTCTTATGTACTTTTGCTTATGTTAATCTGTATCCCTAGTGTGTCTTTTACAATTATGTTTTTGGTGGTTGGCTGTATTATTATTTTGCATGAAGACAAATGCAAAGAATGAATTAAGCAGCTTTGCTTTTTCTCTACTGTTTGTTACTTCCCAGTCATTTTCTCTCATTAGTGGAATTATTTTTTTACTTTTTTCTTGTTTTTATGTTAAAAATTGTTTAAACTTATTTTTTACATTTGTTGCAAGTCTTACTTCATTCTGAGCTTTAGCTTTTCTGACTTCATCTTTGTAAGCTCAGACTATTAGATGGTATTCTGACTTAATTATGTGCCCCTCTTTCAAATTTTTGTCAACTTTTTAGTCTTTCAGTTTATCAGAGAGTTCTTTGCTTGTTTTTTCTTGGATTTCTTATTTTTCTTTTTCCATGATATTGAGCTAGACTGGGTTTTTATAATAATATTTTTCAGAATTACCAAGCTTATTGAGTTGTTTAATGTATCAGAATGCAAGACAATATAAATACATAGCATGGTAGGCTTTAGTAGAAAACCAGCTCCAAATGAATCCCTAGTCATATCTCATAAAATTTACTTCTTTATATTAGCTTGAGTGCCAAGTCAGACTTTGTGTATCATATCAAACTGTACATTCCAAAAATTGACTATGTCACGACCCTTCTGGAGATAAAATGAATAATATATGTTCTTTAAAGCTTAAAGCATACAATTACAAAAGTTATTCTCATCTAGGTCTTAACAAGAATGATGTTGGGCCATATGTAGTTTCTAGTCTGTGCTTTTTGCATCTCTGTTATAAAGCTTTTTGGTCTTCAATTATTATTGTTTCCAATAGAAGAAATATGCGGTTCAGTGTTGGACTGTGGAATCCTTGATGCTTTCTGAACTTGGTTGTTTGCTTGTAGATATTTCATTATCCATCTAGGTAACATCATCAGTAACTGAAAGCATAAAATCTATTATCTGTTTATATACAATATTTGCCATGTGTTTTCTTCTTGGCAGTTCCTTGATTAGGATATTAGTTTCTGCTTGCTTGTTTGTCTGGTATTAATACCTGCTTATCTGGGTGTTGACTTCTGGAGACCATATGTTTTGGTCTTCCAGTTTCTTTCTTAGTTCTTATGTTTCTCTGAATGGTGTATGAATATGCTTACATTATATATGTGTATATTGATGAGTAATTTGTCTGAATACCAAGCTTCAGGAATTCTCTAGCATTTGGTGGTTTAGCTTAGTATAAGGTTTTAGAAAGTCTTTTTCAAATGTGCTTGGTTTATAAAAGAAAGTATAGTTATTTTAGATGGAAATTAAACAAAATGTTTGTACAGAAAGAAACAATAGTGGAGAATTGAAAAAAGAAATAAAAAATAATGTTAAAACAATTTTTATGTAAATTGTTTTAAATGTTTTTTGCGATGCAAGTAAAGCTTTTATTAGACATCATTTTATAAAATACAATAATGATTTTTTTTAAAAACGTCAAGAGAAAACCCAAGCTACTTTGGATGAAATACAGGAAAGAAGAAGAATTAAAGACATTTCTAGATAAGATAAATATTTATTGATAATTTAAACTTTTACAATGACAATTAATTATATTAATAGTAAGATAAATGGAAATAAGCTTGAATTACCTAAAACAGAAACAATTAAGTTTGCATATAAACCATGGAAGTGGTTAGATATAAATTATGAGAAGAAAATGATATTGGAATTACAAGAGTGAGATATTGCATAAGTGGACAATGAGGCCATATAAAAAGCATTTTATCAACATTATATTAATTTGCACAAAGGAAGTGACATCTCTCTAGAGAAAATAGATGATGTTAGTCTCCCTGGGTAAACTAGATTGGAATCAGATAATCAGATAAACTAATTCTAGTTTATTGTAAAGCTATATTGACAGAATTTTGCAAGTATGATAAAGTGGATGAGATTAATAGACACTTCATTAAAAATGCAAATAATTGTTAATAGAGTTCTAACAAAACTCTAAAATTTGGAGAGATGGCTAAATTGACTTCTTAGATCCAAGACAAAACATAACATATATTTATTGCTGAATTGAAACCTTTTATAGACTATTTTGCGTAAAACAGGAAAAATGAATGTATGATTTATAGTTTTGATAATTAGATAGGCTAATATTACAAAAATGAGAGTTAAGTTGTAACCATAGAGTAAGAGGAAAATCTATAATTGTACTTATAATTGCTATAAAGAAGATCAGAAGCTACTTCCTTATCTTTTTCTTTTCTGGTTTTTATACTTGTCTCTCTTGCACTTTTAGCTTTCTTTCCTTAGTTTGTGTTAGTTTTTATCTTCCTTTTTAAAAAAGTAATAACAATTTACACACACACACACACACACACACACACACACACACACAGATGGAGGGAGGGAGAGGGAGAGAGAGATGTTGAACACTAGAACTCAAGAGTTTCATGGTTTCTAAGGCCAGCATTAACCACTACACCAAAGTGGCTGTTATATTGGATTTACCAGCCATCATGGTTTTGTCAATCAACTTTCCAAATAATAATTTTTGGTAAGATTAATAAATAATAGACCAGGTTATCAACCTTAGTCATATCCACATTATAGGCAGAATTCCCTGGTAATTATAAAATATATATTATTGATCAGTTTGGGTACATTTTGCTCAATATCCCACAAACAGACCTAATATAGGTAGAGGTTTTAATATGAGAATAAGTTTGTTTAAGGCCGAACATCGGATATGTGCATAATTTTATTTGTCTTCCCATAGGTGTCTTTTCAAAACAAAGATGGCCCATTTTTGTGTGGAGTTGAAAATGATTGCCCTTGGATTCTCTAGAATCCTCTAACTGAAACTTCATTTTTAGTCACTTTTCTCTTTTCTGGTATCTATGAGAATTAAACTGAAATTCATATATATCAACTTTTTTTTCTTGTGAAATGCAAGAAATTTATATTAGACAGACTTATATTGAAAAACATTTAAAGGTCTCTTTCACAATGGACATGCATTAACACAATTCTGAAATTGTGCTAACTAGAAAGGTGCTAACTTTGAGCAATCTTAATTAATTTTCTGAGTAAGCAATCACCAGTAAGATGAAATAAATTGCATAGGAATATTAATACCAAAATTTTGATAAGGATCTACTGCTGATAAATATGATTTAGCATGTTAGGGTGTTTTTTTTTTCATCTTAAAATCCCATTTTTTCTGTTCTGGTATTTTAAAAATCTTCTTCTCTTAAGAGATGGGAGATTATTCCCCACTTCTTTAATGTTGACAAGCAGCACTGCTGAAAATAAGCTACACTTCCAAAGTAAGGAGGTCTAGCTCCAAGGTTGATCCTGAAGAACTTGTCACTGTGAAGATGGGACATGACTTCTGTTTAAGCAACTAAAACAGAGCAATTGGGCTTTAAGCACCCCAGGATTTGGAGACTTTCCATTTGTAATTCCGGACAAGGCTATTTTCCCACAGTCCGAACTGGTGCATAATTTGGCACATGGCTCCTACTTAAAAATATGTGAAGTTATCCCTTACGCCTCTCTCTTGCATTACTGTAATGCATTGTACATAGGGCAGTCCTGGAAGAAGAAGCTACAATTGGTTCAGAATACAGTAGTACAGATAGTTTAATCAGAATCAATCAGAATAGAGCTGGAAGGGATGTTGAGATCTTCTAGTTCAACTCCCTGCTCCAGCAGGAGATCCTATACCATTTCAGACAAATGGCTGTCCAATCTCTTCTTAAAGACCTCCAGTAATGAAGCACTCACAACTTCTCAAGGTTAGCGGTTCCATTGGTTAATTCTTCTCACTTTTAGAAAAAATGTCCTTAATTTCCTGTTTCCTTGATTAGTTTCCATCCATTGTTTTTTTATCTTGCGTTCTGGTGCTTTGGAAAATAAGTTGACCACTCTTTGTGGCAGCCCCTCAAATACTGGAATACTGCTATCATATCATTCCTAGTCCTTCTTTTCTCTAGACTAGACAAACCCAAATCCTGCAGCCATTCTTCATATGTTTCAGTCTCCAGGCTCTCAATCATCTTATTTGTTATTCTCTGTACTCTTTCCAAAGTTTCAACATCTTTTTTGTAATGTGGTGATTAAAACTGGATGCAGTATTCCAGGTATGGTCTTATTAAGATTTCATAAAGTGGTACTAATACTTCACATGATTTTGATTCTATGCTTCTGTTTATGCAACCAAGGATTGCATTAGGGTTTTTTTTTGTGGCTACTGTACACTGCTGGCTCATGTTTAAGTGATCTTCCACTAATTATATAACACATTTAATTTGTGGGCTGCAATTCAACGTGTTTGTTATCATTTATACAGTTATTCATGGCATAGGGCTTCTGGGAACACCTATTTCCAATTATGTCTGTTCTGTTCTGTTCATCCCTCCCCTCCATGAAACAAAATTATCTATAGAAATCAGATGGTATGGCTTCCTTGTCATTGTGCTTGCCCTTTGGGACTGCATAACCTTGTGATTTAGATGTCCCCAACTCTTTTGGCTTCTAGTAAACCTTCAAAATAGTATTTTTCCTCTAGATGTGAAAATAGGATTTTGAATATATGTTTTTAGCCCTTATGCCATTTTATGATAAGTGGTTGTAGGTTTTTTTTGTTATTTTGCTTTGTTTATAAACGTATGTTAGCTTGGCAAAGTCACATTTTACAAGTGGAGTGGTTATACAAATTGTACAAGAAACCAAACATCTAGAACCCTGATTTGAAAGAACAATATAATAACAGGGTAAATCATTAAAACAAATTAAAGCTGTAAAACAAAATCGGAATCAGTTCAAAGGTGTTTAGACTTTTTTTCCTGAGTATGGAACACCTGTCAGTGTTCCAGCAAACCTCCATTCCAATCAATAATTCTGAGACAAATATATCTCAAAAGTATCTTTATTAGGATAATAAACTGGCACATCGGTGGAATCCCAAATCTAAAAGTTTCTGGGCTTCCTACAATTTCCCAAACTACAAATCCACCTCCCTTGGCTGTCATCGCATCACGTGGCCCAATCACAATCCATCCAAAAGTAAGATCCTTATTTCATCCTGCGCCATACTCAATGAACCAACAAAATAATTTTATTTTGTCTATTTAGAACTACTCAATTCAATCCACCCCTCCCACTTTCTCAGGCTTGTGAAAGCATCGAATCTCAGAATGGCTTCCAAAGCTGACAGTAGCTTTGTTCAAGCAAAGATTACTTTTTTTATTTATGACATTAAATTCATCTGAATTTCTCCAAGGAAACTATCTATTTGTTTCACTTTATAATAATCTGGATAAATAAATTATGCTGAGAGAAAATCTACATGAAGTGCCAATGCTTCATTTATGGATGACTCAAAGGGATCCATATACTTTGGAAAGCTTTGCCCCAGCAAACCTTGACAAATTCAGATAGGTGATCAGAGACTCCTGAATGTGATCATATTAACATTTGATTGGCTACCTAAACAAGATGGAAATGACCAGCTGATCTTTACTCAGAGACCTTCGCAGAAGAATTGTCCCTTGTGTTTTTCTTTACTGCACATCTGCAGTTACTGAGTAAATAACGTGAATAAATAGTGATTCTTCACTCCTAGTCTTATTTTCATATCTTCCTTTTAATGAATGGGTAGCTATATTTGTTCTTAAATACTTGAATAAGCACAGTAATTTTGAATACAGCTTGTAAATTCTTAAACTTATATGGGACTTATATTTTAAATTACAATTGATAGTTACTTTCCATTTAAACACGTAGAGGCTTATCATTCTTTTCTATCAATTGCCTTTATAATTATCACAGCAACCAGTATTAATTTAGTGTTTCTTTAGTGCAGCTAGCAAGAAAAAATCATGGCTTACTGTAATGCTTACAAAGTTGAAGAAAGAAAGTTTTTAAATAAAGATCTTAATTTACTCAATGTGGTTATCATTAATTTTCTATTTACTGAAGCTACTACCAAATGTTCTGTAAATAAACCCATTCAAGTTTTACTATAATTAATTTCTAAAAATCACCTAAAGCTTGTAAACTTCATCAAAGACCACTCCATATAAGAAAGGCTTTTACTAAAGTATTAATACCATAATGAAATAGTAGAAAGAAAGGCAAAATGCTTCCTTATTTTGTCCTGATAGGGCAAGCAGAGACCTCAGTTACACTTGGTGTAACCAGATCAGCACATATGCATCAGTGGTGGGATTCAAATTTTTTTACTACCGGTTCCGTGGGCATGGCTTGGTGGGAATGGCAGGGGAAGGATACTGTAAAATCTCTAAGAGGTGGTATTTGCTAGTTCTCCAAACTATTCAAAATTTCCACTACCGATTCTCCAGGACTGGTCAGAACCTGCTGAATACCACCTCTGATATGCATCTTTATGAAGCAACACAATTAAATTGACAAGAGTTATTCATTTTTTTCATGTATAAAAAAACTTCAGGGCTATACTTAGGATTGCTAACTATCATGGGAATAGCTATATCTCTATTGCAATTATGCTATTCGGGACCAAAGGTTTAAGATGTTAAGTATTGTGCTTTACAGTGCACACATCTAAAACAGTAGAAGACTTTCAGGTAATTCAGTTCAGATTTTTAAGAAAAATGTTTCACTCTCTCATTGCATATCAAATACCACCCTGAAAGTCAAACTTGGCTGTATATCAGTAGAGATATTTGCACGGATCAGTCACTTGAAATATTGGTTAAAATATTTTTTTGGGGTGGTGGGGTGGTGGAGAAATATTTAACTCTTTTAATTTCCTCTGTAAGTTGGACTCCTCAGTCAAAGATTTTTTCCTATTGTGAATCCTTGGTAATCCTTTATTATCAATTTATCATAATAAAAGTAAGGTGACCAACCATCCTCCTTTAGGGAGAACAGCCCTTCTTTTGTAAGTTCTGTCCTCTCTCAAAAAGTGTCCTCCTACATGTCCTCCTTTTTGATATTTGAAGACTAATCTGTAAATCTCCATATTTGATCGATGCCGATGCACATACAATCCATTGTATGTGATGTGACGTATTTGTATTTGACATGACGATTCATCAAGGCTCAGTACAGTGCGGCAAGACACGATTATGAGATGTATGTGTTCCACACAGGGGAATTGTTTTGAGAGAGTGTGCCACGTGCAAGAGTATGCTATGCGCAAGAGTGTGCCACGTGCAAGTGTGCACCATGCATAAGAGTGCACCATGCATAAAAGTGCACCACGCAAATGACTTTGTTTTTTTTTCTTCAATTTATTTGTGTCTTCCTTCTCATTGTAAAAAAGTTTGTCACCTTAATAAAAGGGGCACAGAAAGCTATACAAGAATCTAAGGAGCACATGCTAGATTTAGATTTACAGAAATCTGAATTTGTAATCAAACGTCTTCACTAGGATGGCTTTCTCTCTAATGTAATAACACTATTATGAATATACCTTCTTTGATTTTTAACTACTTGTATAACTTCATCTCCACTTCATTTCACACAGAAGAGTGCTGATACTTGATAGTTTTTTTCTATTCTATTCTTTTACTACTCTCCAGTGGTGGGATTCAAAACTTTTTACTGCTATTTGTGTGGGCGTGGCTTGGAGGGTGTGGCTATGTGGGCATAGCCATGTGATGGGGTGGACATGGGTTTTTTTTTTGTTTTTTGCAGCCACCCCCCCCCCCATTTTGGGGGTCTTCTGGGCCTCAGGAGAGCCTCCTGGGAAGCATTTTTGCTCCCAGAAGGCTCCCCTGGGGCTCAGGAAGGCAAAAATAGAAGGGGGCATTCCTCCTGGGAGAAGCAGTAAGAAAGCTAGGGGAATCCCAGTGAACAACTGATTGTCAAGAGGGAAAAAAAAGAAATACCTTAAGGGGCGAGCATCAGGTGGGCGGGGTGAGTGAGCATTGAACAGGCAGGGCAAGCAAGCCAGCAGCAACTGGGCGACTGGGTCAGAGGCGTGGCCAGCCAGAACATACTACGGTTCGGCGACCCATGCCAAATCCTTGTTATCGGTTTGCCTGAACCAGTGCATACCAGCTGAATACTAGCACTGCTTCCCTCCCTTTATTATATTATTACTATGTAGCCATATTTGTAAAGTAATGAAAGACTAACATAGCTTTCAAAGTCACATTTGGCCTTGTGCAAAGGCCATTTCACATTTTGTGGAGCTCCATTATACCATAGATGATCCTCTGAATTAATATGGCCCCCTTCTTCCATACAATTCCCCAGTTCTACGAGACTGTGTATGGAAGATATTTTATTGCTTCTGCTAATGGATAACTCTCTCGAAATCTCTAAAAATGTTGAAAAATTTTGCTCAGTCACGATAGCTGTAAGAAAACTTGGGGTTTAAATAGGATTTGATAGATCAGGTTTGTATTAGTTTTCTCTTTTATAATTTTAACACAATAGTTTTAACCTATTATCTATGTTGCTGTGTTATGGAATTCTTATGGAAACTTCATCTATGAATACAACTAAATGCATACTGATATCTATTCTGATAATAAAGCATGGAATGGAAACAGATGCCAAAAGAGGATAATTTTAAATGGCATGGCATAACAAACAAAAGAAATGAGTGTGATTAAAAAAAATAACAATTATAATAAACCATGTAGGAGAAGAACAATGAGATCACTGCACAAGTTCCTACAGTGACAAATGAATAGCATTAGTTTACTGTCTAATAAAAACAAATGTTTTCCTGTATTCTTGTAATCAGTAATTCCAATTTTATCTTCAGGAGCATCTTTGGGACAAAGAGTAATATATTTGTTCTCACTTAAATGAACGTTAATTTTAGTTTTTCCATCACTGATGAAACTTAGTAAACTTCTGTTGTCTGTTTTTCAGTTTTTGTTTTTTCTTGTCATGAATCACAAAAGGAGAAAAAAAACTGTTTCCACCCTTACCATTCATGTATTTTAAATGACAATTCATATCTTTTTAAATTAAGTAAGCATAATAATATTTAAATCAATTTTTATTTGGGAGAACTTTTCATGTTTTTTTATTTATATATAAGTATTTTGATTACAGTGTACTATCCAGGCATACCATTGTACAAAAGAAAAAAAAAGAAAAGAAATAGTAACATATACACTGATAACAAGAGTAAATGATTCTAACCATATTTATAATGATATTCTTATTTGTAATCCTATTGACTGTATTAGCATAGTTATAATTATAAACAACTTTGATGTTTTACTTGTACATAACAATTCTCTTTCTTCATCTAATTTCTCTCTCTTAAGTCTAACCATTAATAAAACCTATTCCACATTAAGTAATACTCTCTATCTCCTTTATCTTTTATTTTCAATGTCAATCTATCCATTTCTGCACAATCCAATATTTTCTGAATTATATTTTCATCTGATGAGGTGTTCTCATTTTTCCAATATTGTGCAAATATAATTCTCAATGCAGTCAATACATGTAATATTAAATATATACTTCCTTTGTCATAGCTTTCAGGTATTATACATAACAAAAATATTTCTGGTTTCAAATCTATATACTGCTTAATCATCTTTTCCAATCAAATGTGTATTTTCATCCAATATTTTCTTGCTTTCATGCATGTCCTCCACATGTGATAATAGGTACCTGGGGTCTGATTACATTTGGTGGATGTGTTGTTAAACATTTTTGCTAGTTTTGCAAGTTTTTGCCATTTATCTAATTTCATAATATAATCAAAGTTTTTTGCCCATACTATCATTGTTTCTTTTACTTGTTCATCTTCCATTTTAAAGCTTAATAAATAATTAATTATATATTTTTCTTATCAGTTTTTCATCTGTCCCTAATAACATCTTATCAAGTGTTGTTGATTCTTTATTAAAAAACCCATGTTTTTGCATCTTTCTCGTATGTATTTGCAAGTGTGGCCACCAAGCTAAGTCCACTCCTTGATTTTGTATTTCCTGAATTTTAAATTCCACATTCTCACTACCACTCATGTATTTTAAATGACAATTCGTATTTTTTAAATGAAATAAGCATAATAATATTTAAATCCATTTTTATCTGGGAGTATTTTTCTTATCACTTCTCTGGAAAAAGTGAAGAATATCTTAAATGAAAATAAGTTAAAAATCTGTCTCAAGAAAATTAAGTCATTAAGGAATAGTTTGCTATCTATCTATCTATCTATCTATCTATCTATCTATCTATCTATCTATCTATCTATCCACACACACAAATAAATGACTCTCACAGTTACCCACTTACAACAAAAGCTGGAATTACAAAATAATAAAGAAGTATATTAGAAGTATAATTTATAGCTTCATAAGAGTGCTACAGAATTTTTTCATTGTACACTGGATTAATTTATTTTATCATGAGATTAAAAATAGAAACATTTCCAATAAATTTGAGATATGTAAATAAAATCACTGTTGAGTTAGTTAAAGGAAATGTAGAACTCAAGCTTCTCTCAGCTCACTAGTATTATCACAGTCAGGAATTCACTAAGTCCTTTGTATGTCTTGAAAAGAGTACATTTCCTCAAGTTACTTTGTTGTATGTAATTAAAAGCAATATAATCATAACAATTACTCTAATGACACTTTTTTTCCTTACAATTCACTTAACAGTAAAGAATTCATGAAAGGGCTTATTTTATTGCACTGCTACTAGATTTCCAGCCATTAAAATTTAACATTTTATTACTGGTCCCAGCAAAATGATTATTTTTAATGTTGAAATTATTGTACCGTTTTGCATGGTGGTTCAATTTTTTCCAGTTCATTTACTATCCTTAATTTGTGGCTTACAGCATCAGTTTGTAAATGGCACAATTAAGAAAAAGCAATAAGAGGATAGATTGCCACAGAGATTAGTTGCCTGCTGATACTAGAGTTTGAGTATCTAATTCAATGGAAAATATATATCAAAGAAGGTTATTTAAGCCATAAAGGTCATAAGGCTTTTGAAACCATTTCTACCTTTCTAAAATATGGAATTGTAATTCAAGTGCTAAATATAAAGAATAACAGACTTTATATGACCATAGAAAGAAGTACACATCAGTTTTTATTATATACAGATGTTCCTCAATAATCCTTGTGAAATCAAAGGAACTTATTTTGTGGATATATTTTAGATTATCTCAGAACATTTGATTAAATGATCTCAGAATGTATATTTTTGGAAAAAATATTCAGTCCACCATATCTAATTTTATATTTCTTCAAATGTAATTTTATAACAGCTTTGTTATGTATAAGTTGCACTGACTTCAGAATTGAAAGTTTCAAAATTTGTTATTTTCAGTTTTTAAATTTGCTTCCCATTTTTACATAGACAAACAACTATGAAGAAAAAACTGTCAAATATGGATGGTTATTTGGCTCGACTTCATGTATTCAAAGAATCAAATTATTAATGTCACATATTAATATGTTATTAATATTAATAACAGTTTAGTAAACCAAGTCTGACAACATGCCTAACATAATCTAATATTATTCTTCATGGACTGTGAATATGTTGCACTTTTTAGGAAAATAACTATAATAACACTGACAGGAAACAATTTCAGCCATGGTGATTATGGGGGAAAAAATCCAAAAATTCTATTAAGCAAAAACTACTACAGGTCCAATTGCATGTTTACTAAAGAGAAATAATTTCCCATTTTTAAAGTTTATATATTTTTTGTGATATAAAATGTTTTGAAAAAAATGTAAGTAGAAAAAGGAGAAGAAAGAAATGTTTTGAAAAAAATGTAAGTAGAAAAAGGAGAAGAAAGAATCTTGCCTAGGTATTGAATCTTTAAATTTTTTTTTTTAATTTTCAAGACATAAAGAAAAGTGCATAACAAGTCATTTATCTGTGATATTAATAAAAAATAATAATTTTGTAATTTTCATTGGAAATGCATGATATTTTATCGGAGGTATATGAATTGTCTCTTGCCACTGCTACATACAAATACATGTACACATTTGTTCATTATGTCCAGTAACATTCCTGATCGAACACATATTAATTATTTTTTACATTACAATTGTAATTAAAAACAATTATATGATGCCATGTGATGTTTATTTGAAAAGGAGAGGTAGAGAAAGTAAAAAGTAACCTCCAGTTTGTGTTAAGCTCATATCAACTCACATTATATTGCTGGTTAATTGGATATTCTTTCACTCTGAATCAATATCTCACAGAGAAGGAAAATTTGCAGGTCTTGATGCCTAGGGAAAAGGATAGTCAGAGTATGTCTGTCTGTCTGTAGTACCACCTTTTTCTTTCGTCAAACATTTATTTCTGATTGCACCCCATGTACTGATAGATTCACAGCACACACCCCTACAGGCTTTATCAAACCTACATCCCTTGCACACACCATGCTCCTTTCCCAACCTGCACTCACCTGCCTGCTGAACTTAGATTTATATCTTCCTCTTGGCTCCTCCACTGACTTTTTCCCTATAAACTTTCCACAAATAAAGTAAATAAAGTAAAGTAAAGATAGCAGGAATAAAAGGGGAATAGGGAGGGAGGGAGGGAGGGAGGGAGGAAGAAAGTTAGGGAAGAGAGGAGTGAAATAAGGTAGTCTGAAACAATGAGGAATAGGTAGTTTGTGTAAAATATTAGAAATGATTTTTTAAGCCACTGGAATAGAAATAATTAGCCTTTTGAATACCAAATCTGTGGGTATAGATATTGGCTGATTTCTCTGAATTTCTCCAGGGGAAAGAAAATATTTCTAGAAATTTCTCAAAGACAGGATTGCCAAAGTGCCTCTATTATTTAAAAAGCCCAAGGATAAGTTTTCTCATTCTGTCTTCCCTTGGGACTGAACTGATGAACAGTGAGTCAGGAAGGCTGCAGACCATTGAGATCAGGGGTGGGATTCAAATTTTTTAACAACCGGTTCTGTGGGCATGGCTTAGTTGGTGGGCATGGCTTGGTGGTTATGTTATTGGCTGGGCATGGCCAACTCAATATCACTCACATTGAGGCACGCATCTCCTCACTTGGCCTCTCATGACTATGGGGATGCTGCAACAGTTGTGAGTGTGAAAAATGGTCATAAGTCACTTTTTTCAGTGCCATTGTAACTTTGAATGGTCACTCCACACATGCAAAGTACCAGCAAGGGAGGGGAAAAAACCTCCAGAGAAGTTCCAGAGACAGGAAGTCTAGTCCTGTCAAGAAGGTAATAAAGGTTAATGGAGAGGCAGTTTTTGTTTCCTTCCTGCCTTTCTTACAGGATTAGGCAGTAATTTCTTCTAACAACTGGTTCTCTGAAGTGCTTAGAATGTTAACAACCAGTTCTAGCAAATAGGTGCAAACTGGTAGAATCCCACTCCTGATTGAGATATAATTGTATAATGCAAAACAAGATATTCATACAGACTTCTTGCCACTTTATAATGAAATAAGCACAACATCACATTCCATTAATGAGAATTTCAGTAGCTGATTGCATAAAATATGCAAACTTGCAATGGAGGAATAGGCTTTTTTCCATGTTAGTATTGGCTATTATTTCAAGAAGACCTATGGCAGGGATGTCAAACTCAATTTCATTGAAGGCCACATCAGGGTTGTATTTGACCTTGGGGGGGGGGGGCATGGGCAGGATAGGTATGACCAGCTCAATGTCACTCATGTCAGGGGCACCTGTGGTGGTCAAATGCTCTGCCAGTGAAAACGCATCTCCTCACCTGGCCTCTCATGACTATGCACATTAGCTCCATTTTCAGCTGCAACAGCCTCCTGCAACCCTCTGCCAGTGAAAATGGAGCTCCTGAGCTCTGCATGAGGCCCTCCTGAGTTCCATTTTCCCTGGCAGAGACACAACAGGCTGGTCTTTTGCTGTTTCTAGGGTAGCCCTGCAGACCAGATCTAAGCTCCCCCCCGGGCCTTGAATTTGACACCCCTGGTCTATGGTGTGACTGCATAATGGTTTCTACCATATTGGCAGTGCTTGAGAATGAGACCATTTATTTCTAGCATATTTGCAGGATATTGATAAATCAGGCAAGTAAGTGAGTCCTGTGTCCTGGACTCACCATCCCTCAGAAAGTTGAGAACGTCTGTCCAGAAAACTGATTTCAAGGCAATCTCTAGAAAAACACACAACATTCTTGAGTGTTTTGCAAACTACTAGCTTTTTACTATTTAAAAAATAGAATTCTTGACAAAGTTGTGTTAGGATGATTTTCCAGAATTATTCCTGCTGCCATAGCAGCAACATGATTATAGATATTGTGGAAAATACAGTACCTACTTGCAATAATGCCAACACACTAGCCTTCAAGATTCATACTTTGCAGAGCTTTTTAAAATAAAAACAGAAAGTATGGCAACCTTGTAGCCAGAGAAATTTATTTCATAGTAGCAGCTCAGATTGTTTTTTTTTGCAAATTTACAGTAAATGCGTGCAATAAATATTGAAAGCAGAAATGGGAGGGAGCCAAGAATGGAGTAATAGAAGCAGACAGTGATTGAATGCCATTATCTTTGCTCTCCTATATATAATCTGGAGTAAACATTGACCAGTTCATGGTGTTCTTCACTGTTCACAGCTTTTCACAAAGTAAAACCCCTGGGAATTTATTTTAACTTCCTTTTAAGAACTGGACAGTGAAAATGGTGTGTGTCAAGCATATACACACATATGCCACACACACATATACATATTTATATAGATTTATTTGTTTTATGGAAGGCATATAGAACTTAGAATAACTTTATTGTTACTTTGAATGTACACTAATTGGCATGTGTTAAAATGACATTTCATTGCCTACAGCTCTCAAAGAGTCATTATTTCCAATACACATTACATAAACATGATAAAACAAATAAATATATAATTCAAAATATTGCATATACCCATATATATTATATGACACAGAGAAACAATACAATCTAGTTCGGATGTATACATGGACATGGTGAGAAAAACGAATTTCATGAGTTTACCACATAGAGAACAAAACTGTTGCAGAATCTGGTAGTCCTATTAGAAATACCTCCTCCCAGAGCAGAGCAATAGAAACAGACCGTAAAGTGGGTGTGTGGTCTCTAACAATGTTTTGAGCTCTAAGCACATAGCGCTTATAAGCAGTATCCTGAATAATAGGAAGTGAGCTTCCTATAATCTTCTTGGCTGTCCTCACCACTCTCTGTATGAACTTTCTATCTGAGGCCCTGCTGCCACCAACCCAAACAATGATGCAGTTTGTTAAAACGCTCTCACTCGTGCCTCTGTAAAAAGTGGCCAGGATAGAAGGAGAAAGACGTGCTCTCCTCATCCAATGCAGGAAATGCAGATGCTGGTTTGCATGCTTCACTAATGATGATGTCTGTGTGAAGAGACCAGTTCAGATTGTTAGTTATCTGTACCAGTTGGTGGGATTCAAAAATTTTTTTACTACCGGTTCTGTGGGCATGGCTAGGTGGGCATGACTAGGTGGGCATGGCCATGTGATAGGGTGGATGTGGCTTTTTGCACCTCCACCCCATCCTGTTTTTTGGACCTTCCTGGCCTCAGGGGAGCTGTTTTGGGGCCTTGTGGCCACAGGGGAGCCTCAGGGTGTGTGTGCTTTTGCTCCTAGAAGGTTCCCCTGGGCTCAGGAAGAAAAAAAAAAGGGAGCATAGGAGGCTTGCAGCACCCCTCCATGCTCCATTTTGGGACTTTCCTTTGGGGCTCCCTCAGAGGAGCCTCTAGGGTGGCGTTTTTGCTTCCAGGAAGCTTTCCTGGGGCACAGGAAGGCAAAAAATTCTGTTTTTTCTGTATAGCTGAGGAGGAGGAGATCAGCTGGCCAAAATGGCAACTGCTGGAGGTGACTCTTTTTCAGTCTCCAGCCCCCTTTTCAGCACACAAATCCTCCCTGAATTGGCCAGCTGGTCTCTTCCTCCTCGGCCATATAGAACAAATAGGCAGAGAAGGAGACGAATAACTGACTGATTTGGGGAGGCTTCTTGCACTGCGAAAGAGGTGGCTACTGATCTCCGGCTTTACTCTGCTTCTCCAATGGTCTGGCACTGCCCTGTTCTATGCACCAGCTGCTCGGACTTGCTGGGCCCAGCACATAGAACAGAGTGTGCTTTTTTTGGTGCGGGTGCTGAACTGCAGCTGCACCAAAAAAAAAAAAAAACAGGCAGCAGCTGCAGGCATCTCGCAAGAAGGAGGAAGAGAAGCCCCGGGATATCCGCCCAACCACCTGCTGGCTGGGCCGGGCCAGGCTGGGTGGAAGAGGCATATCTGCTGGATAAAGGGAGAAAACATACTCCAGGAGGGCGGCCAAGCCGGTGGATGTCCCGGGGATGCTGCACATGCACACTGCATGTGTAGCAGCTGCACATGCACACTGAATGTGTAGTGGCTGCACATGCAGTGCGCATGTGCTGTAGCCCTGGGACATCCACCCAAGCTGCACCATGGCCGCCCTGTGGTAGGGAAAGCTAGGAGAGCTGGGTGACCAGATCAGGGACATGGCCAGCCAGGGGTTGCCACTGGTTCAGTGACCCATGCCAAATCACCGAACTGGTTTGCCCGAACTGGTGCAAACTGGTTGAATACCACCTCTGCTCCTCCTCCTCAGTCATATAGAACAAACAGGCAGAGAAAGAGGAGACCAGCTGGCTGATTTTGGGAGGCTTTCTGTGCTGAAAGAGGTGGCTGGAGACCAAAAAAGAGTCACCTCCAGCAGCCGCCCCTTTGGTCGGATGGTCTTCTCCTCCTTGGTCATACAGAACAAACAGGCAGAGAAAGAGGAGACTAGCTGGCTGGTTGGGGGAGGCTTCTTTGCGCTGCGAAAGAGGCGGCTACTGATTTCTGGCTTTGCTCCACTTTTCCAATGACCCAGCACCACCCTGTTCTATGCGCTGGCTGCTCGGACTTGCTGGGCCTGGCACATAGAACAGGGCGTGTTTTTTTTGGTGTGGTTGCTGGACTACAGCTGCACCAAAAAAAGCATGCAGCAGCTGCAGGAATATCACAACAAGGGGGGCAAGAAGCCACCTGCTGGCTGGCTGGCCGGGCTGGGCTGGAAGAGGTGCATCCACCAGAAGAAAGTGTGCTCTGAGCAGGAAGGCACTGCGCAAGCGGGCAGATGTCCCAGGACCACTTAAAGGTCAACTTTAAGAGCGCCTCATGGAAGAAGCTGAGAACTGAGAGTAAACGTAGTGGTGGTGGAGGTGACGGGCGTGTGTGTCTCTCCACAAGGAGTGTGAAAGGGAGTAGACACCACGCCTCTGAGGAAAAGAAGAGGTGCTGAAGCCCTGGCTGTCTCTTGGGAGGGGCCTGCAGAGGGACCTGTCACCCCCGCCGCTGTTACTTTTGCTCTCATTCTCAGCTTCTTCCATGGGGGCGCTCTTATAGTCGATCTTTAAGAGCTGGAAGACATTTCATTAGATCCCCACCAACTCATCATTGGGAGAGGTGTAGCCCCTGAATACATGAGAAGTCTTTTGCAAAGTTCTCTTACTTTTAAAATGTATTCGTGCAGTGTCTGCCTCCCTTCATGCTCCTTGTGCATGCCGGGGGTGCCTAACCAGAGCGAGAGAGAGCAAAGTTGACTGCTATGAGGCAAGCTCCTTGGCTTCCTCTCTTCCTCCTCACAGTCACCCTGAGCCAGTGCAGTTCTTTCCTTGGGCAGCCAGATGACCATAGCAGCACCCACAGCAGCAACAGGCAGTGCCTCAACAATGATGTACAATTTAAGATTTGGTAGTGCAAATTTATCTCTGAGGAGCTTCTGGCAAAAAACAGAACAAAAAACCACCCCAAAACAAAACCCATTTGGCAGGCAGTCGTGATCTTTAGTTAGGCTTTTGTGGGGGTCAGCCCAAGAGTGGAGGGGGGGAAAGGTACGTAGGAAATCACCCTGTCTCTGCAGCATTGGTCATGTGACTGAAAGAGTGTGGCCAAGTCGACATCACTCACAGCAAGGGGCCACACCACCTTGCTGCCTTGCCACACCCACCCAGTCACATGACCACCAAGCCACACCCACCAAACAAGCCATGCCCACAGAACTGGTAGTAATTTTTTTTGAATCCCACCACTGTGATTACTTATTGGTGATAAGGGAGCAAACATTCAGAAGGATATCCCTTTTCAAAGTTTGGCTTGAGAAAAGTTGGGTGGGGGGGGGGGCTTAATGAACTGTAATTAATGTTTTCTAATAGCAAAATTTACATTTTTAAGGTGTATATGTTCAAATCATAGCCATATAGCCTAAATCCCGATTTCATATCCTCTATCAAGGTAGTGTTGCCTGGGAAATTCAACATTGGGGAGGTTGACAAACACTGCCTTATATCATTTAATCATTAATCATTTCCCTTCTTCTGCTTTGGAAAATATATTTCACTAAATAAGCAACAAAGCCACCAGAATTTTTGTTTCTTTAAAAGATGAGCTTTTGGACAGTTGAGCATTAGGCTAAAATGTTTGCTTATTGCTTTTAGCCCTTCCTGAGTCCATTCACCTTGCTTCAATTTCCCTGGTTATTTTACTGTAAGTTTTCACAGTGTAGGCTTTATGACTGTGACATGCATTGTTCTCAAGTGAAACCTTCTATTCCACATGTGAGTGGCTGATTGATAAGAGCACCTGTAAGTATAATGCAGGCTTTCAGTGATGAATCCATTATCTTTCTAGACCAGGCTGCCTTCTTTTAACACTGACATAGTGGAGGGATGATGATACCGTTTATTGGAGCAACTTCTACTGATGAGACTATCACAGTCCCCAGCAGATGTTGTTTTATTTGGAGCTATGTCCTGATTCCACTGCTTGGCAGGAAACTGTTCTGTTGTTTGTTTGTTTTATGCAATGCTCTTGTGCTTTTAGAAATTAAAAAGCCAAAGTTAGATTTCTCTAACATAGATGTATATCAGGGCTGCAGTGTTTAATGAACTGACCTGCTCAGTTAGCATTGCCCTTTAGATGCAGTGAGATTAGTGACTAAGATATTTAGAAGTTTTCATTCTTTATTTATCAAATTTAGAAACCTCCGGTTTCCCTCCCAGAGGGACTCTGCAAATCCTAAAACATAAAATAGTGCATATAAAATTTAAAAGAAGCAAAGATGATTAAAATCCAGCATTAAAAGTGAATTAAAAGGTAGGCACAGAACCCTCAGGGCAATAATCAACCTTTTGTGCTTCTCTGTGAGTACCAAGTAAATGCAGTCTTGAATTTTAGTTCAATTCACCTGAAGAGCATGACACTGAGAATAGATTCCCTACCTTTATTATGTATGATTTAGTTATTTCATTTATATTTCAATTATTTTTAGGGCTCCCTTCAAAGCCATTTGGAGGAAGTGACCAGTTTTCAAAACTGATGCAAAGATACATACAAACACCCTTAAACTTTATGTACTTCCAAATCTTTTTGAATTCTACTTTTGTGCACTCTTACTGATAGAATCCGGCAACATGGTTGCAAGTTAAATTGAATTATTAGCATTTTGTGTTTTGAAAACACAATTTCAAAAAAAATGTTCTTGAGTAAGAGCGAATCTTATCACTCAGTACAAAAATATTATTTTTAGCTATATAAAATGTTATAAAATATAAAAATTTAGTAGATATAATGAAAAAGTTCATCAAATATTAAACTAAATTTCAGAAACAGTTTAAAATATTATGCAGTAATCAGTTACAATATCAGTGGGGGAGAGGACAAATAACTTAGTTCCAACATTAAGATTGCAAGTAATTGTTAAATAATACATAGTGTATTTTCCCATTTTTTTTTTACAAAGGATGTATAAACCACAGAAAGCTTGCAAGGAATATAGAAAGCCAGTGTTCTCAATTTGCTAGGAATGCTTTGCTTATGACCTACTGATTGCAACTGCAGAACACACATAATTCTAAAAAGGGGGGAGAGGGAGGACCTGTTTCTATATTAATATACCTCTTTTTATGTTAATATAATACGCTGTGCCTAAACAAATAAATCACTAAGATGACTAACCGAGATGACCTGTATTCACACAATATGTAGTAGCTAGTTTTATAAATTCTATATTATTTAATTTTTTCATGAAAACTCAGTGATTGGATGCTATAGTTATTCTCTAAATGTGTTCTATTGCTATTTATGAAATAATTAAAAAATATTTACCCCAAAATGTAAACTTTAACTTTACTAAAAGGAAAGCTGATCAATATATTTATTTGACAAGCCTAGTGATTCAAAATCTTATTTAAAAGGTACTGAAAATTCCAGTAATATGGAAAAGGTTAGCCATTTGGGCAAATATGGTTCTTGAATTTATTAAACTTATGCAATCTATAATGTACCTTTGTACAAGCTAAATCAAATTTTTATTTGATCCTCATAAAATAGAAAATCTAGATTATAATGCAAAATACCCATTGTTTTATATCCCAAACTATTCATTTACAATATTGCACTTGATTTTAAAATAAATTGATTTTCAGAGGGATTTACAGCTAAATAAATGTGCTTACAGCCTCAGACAATTTGTTTCCCAAAAGCTCTATGTGCCAACCTCTGATTCTCATAAAGAACAAAATGCTGTTAGTGCAGTTGAAAACCTATAATGCTGTGAAATATATTTACCATCTATTTTTAATGATATGATTACCTAGTAAGTATGTCAATTCCTACATTTTTTTCCCAAAGGCTTTTAGGACAAAATGTGCCATAAATATCAGAGCATAAATAATCTACCATTATACAACCACTTCATAAAAAAGCATGAATCATAACGTAAACGTCAGCATGGAATGTCCTGCAAAACAGCCTTTAAAACAACCGCAACAAAATTTTGCAATATTGCTTGCACTATAATTAGAAGCTTAGGTAAAGTGAATAAATGAAGGGAAAGGAAAAAAAGGAAGCACCCTAAGACACTAGAATTATGGAGTACTTTTAAATATATCTTTCATATTGCAATCTTCTTGCTATATTCCCAAAGTACCATTTTTCACATATGGTCAATCTGAAGTTATTCTAAAAATTCTCTTTGCTACAGGCCTACATAGAAATGTATAAAACACAAATACTGAAAAATCTAAATATTTATAAAATTTAGAAAGGGCCCTTTCTGTCACAAACACTTCAGCCCTGTTAGCACAGTCACAACTATAAATCAATAAAAAAATTTCAAAAAAGATTCTGTCTTTATACAATGGTTGAAAAAGCAGCTCATATTACAGTTATAATATCTAGAATAAATTGTACAACATGAACATCCAGGATCGAATGTGACATCAGAAAGCCTTGGGTATGCTTCCAAATGTTTCCAGATGTATTTTATAAAATATAATAAAATAGTTTTTGTACTTCTGACCGACTTTGGAAATTAGATCCCTGGCATTTCACTAAAAGGCAATCATGACCCAAAAGAACTACCATTTTCTATGTATGTTGTCTCTCCAGGATTAATATGGGAATTCATTCCTCAGACAAAAGGATACATTAATCTTCTTTTAAATAATGATAGGGAATGAAACACTGAGAAATTATCTTCCGTGGAAGCTATTGTGTAGTAATTAAACAATTTCTAGAAATTTGCTGCAAACATTAAGTGAATGTATGAAGGATTTTTTGTGCCAGCATTAAATTCTTTACTAGTTCTGCTCAAAATGTAGATTAATGCTTGCATGGCATATCACCTGAAAATTTTAGGATTATTTTAGGAAGTTAAAAAGAAAAAATCTCAAAGACAATTGTTATGTCCCTGGAACTTACCAAAGTTCCCAACCAGGTCCGTTCTTACTGTAGGGGCGTTGACTGTTCCTCATTGGCTGACTCACCTGAGCAGCCGGCTATAAAAGCCAGCTGCAGGGTCAGGTCAGTCGCTGTTCATTGGAAGCCTGCTCCCAGCAGCGCTGACATGTTCAGTCCTTTATTCCCTGAATAAAGTCTTGTTGCTTTAATGCCCTGGTCTAGCCTCTCATTGTTCGATCTACAACACTGGCGACGAAGGTGGGATGGCTACCAGAGGCACGCAGCAACAGCTGAAATCACTCCATTGCTGAAAATCACTCCATTGCTGAGCCGCAGCCGCGCCGTTGGAGAGCTCGGCCAGCAAAAGCGAAAGTAAGGAGCGTCTGTAGCCGCTCGGTTAGCCAGCTACAGGGAAAGTGAAAACGCTGCGAGCCGCAGCCGGAAGCGAAGCGCTGCGAGCTGCAGCCGAATTAAAGCGAAAGTGAGGAGCGTCTGTAGCCGCTCAGTTAGCAAGCTACAGGGAAAGTGAAACGCTGCGAGCCGCAGCCGGAAGCGAAGCGCTGCGAGCCGCAGCCGCTCAGCACGAAAAGAGCGCGAAATTCAAACGGCTGTCGTTTGAATTTCCTTGCCGGAATACAGCGCGGTGCTGTTACTCCAAGTCACTGACGCCCACGCAGGCGCGGAATTCAAAACGCTGCCAACGGCCGTTGCAGCAAGCCACGTTCGTTAACCCAGAGAGAGAGAGAGGTTCTGTGGAGCCTCTCCAGAGCTGAAGCACTAGTCTGGCAAGCGCTGTAGCCACAGCAGCCACGCTCACCTAGGAGCACACAGGGTTGTCTTCCCAGAGAGACTTAACAGCCCTATCACTAACCCAAAAAAACGCTGTAACAGCAGCTGCCTCGCTCACCTGGAGCACACAGGGTTGTCACCCAGAGAGAATTTACAGCCCTGAAACCAATTGAAGTCACAACATGAATTCCAATCCAGCTTTCCCACCGTTCAAGCCGGATGAAGAGAAGTGGGAGTCGTACAAAAATCGTTTTAACCACTACATCGACGCCATTGGCCTGGCTGATGCAGGAGAGCACAGGAAGAAGTCATACTTCCTCAGCTACTGTGGAGCCACAGTCTTTGATACCGCCACAGCACTCGTCGCACCACGTGAGTTAAAGAATGTGCCCTGGGCAGAGTTGCTGGAGACCCTCACCAATCATTACTCCCCCAAGCCGTCACAGATCGCCAGACGCTTCGCATTCCGGATGAGAAAGCAAACTGGAGGGGAAACCATCAACCA
Organism: Pseudonaja textilis; assembly: GCF_900518735.1. The sequence continues at coordinate 6,930,462 of NW_020769346.1, read as the reverse complement.
GTACATGGCTGCCCTGAGGACCGCCGCTCTCCAATGCGAGTTCAGGGACTACTTAGATGACATGCTCCTCAACCAGCTCGTCTGCGGGGTCAAGGACCTTCATCTCCAAAGGCGGCTGCTAGCCAGGAAGGACCTTAACCTCGCCCAGGCCGTCGAGGAAGCTTTGGCTGCAGAACTAGCAACCCAGTTAGCTGCAGAAATCCAAGGCCCAGTCTCCAAGCCCAGCTGTGCCACCATCCACTCGGAAGTGGTAGTCAACGAAGATGACCCCAGCGAGCAGACAGACGTCCACCGCCTCGCCCAAGCCAGACAATCACAGGTGGCCATCAGACAGGAAAGCAGCGGAGCACCCAAGCACATCACTTTGTGCCTGTCCTGTGGCGGACCTCACGTGAGAGCATCATGCAGATTCAAGAGTGCCACGTGTAACAATTGCCACAAGAAAGGCCACATCGCCAGAGTCTGCCAGGCTGCGCACAACCCAGCACCAAGGTATCCGCCTTTTTCCCATCCTGGCTCACAAAGGCAAGTACTAAATTGTCGCACTTGTTTCTATGCTAACCACACCTGTCATTCTATCAGCAAAATCACACTTTCCATTTTATTAGAAGGTAAACCGTGCCGCATGGAGGTTGACACGGGGTCAGCGCTCTCAATCATTTCATGGAACACACTCAAGAAGATCCAGCCCACACTATCCAGAAACCAGCTCCAGAAGTGCCAACTTACCTTGAGGGACTACCAGGGGAAGGACATCCCGGTACTTGGCAAAGGCAAGTTCCTTGTTAATTTTAGGGCTTTCAAAGGCCATCTGCCTCTAGTGGTAGTTAACGGCAACCTCCCCAGTCTCCTGGGGCTTGATTGGTTCCCACATCTAGGCCTTGGGGTAACAGGGTTCCATGCTGTCTCGACCTCTGACACTGACTCATTATTCACTGACTACTCCGACGTATTCAGCGATGAGTTAGGGTGTTATAACGGAACCCCCATCTCATTTTCAGTAGACCCCCAAGCAGTTCCCGTGCGGCTGAAGCCACGTAGGGTACCATTCACTATTCGGCCTAAGCTGGACGCGGAACTTGACAAACTGCTAAAACAAGGGGTCATTGAACCCACAGACTTCGCCAAATGGGAGACACCAATTGTCACACCCCTTAAGAAGGATGGCAGTCTGAGAATTTGTTCTGATTACAAAACAACAATTAACCGCTTTCTACAGGTTAGCGCTTACCCAGTCCCGGTCATTCAGCATTTACTGCACACTTTTGAGCCGGGCACCATTTTTGCCAAATTGGACATGTCGCAAGCGTATCAACAGTTTCCTGTTGATAACCAAACAGCCGAATTACAAACCATTGTAACCCACAGGGGTGCATTCAGGTGCAGGCGTCTCCAATTTGGCGTAAGTGTTGCCCCAGGCATATTTCAATCCCTGATGGAACGTATCCTACAGGGCCTCCCTGGCGTGGTACCCTACTTCGACGATATATTGGTCTCGGCCAGGGACAGACCCCAACTTTTCCAGAGAGTCAGAGCAGTTCTAGACAGGTTCAGACAGCATGGTCTCAAGTTAAAAAAGGAAAAATGTGCCATTGCCACTAGACAGGTGGACTTTCTAGGCTATAGAATTGATGCATCAGGTATCCACCCCCTAGAATCCAAAGTCAAGGCAATCCATGAGGCACCCAGTCCAACCTCTAAAGCCGAGCTACAAGCCTTTTTGGGATTATTAAATTTCTATGCATCGTTTCTACCGCACAAAGCCTCAATAGCAGAGCCCTTACACAGGCTTTTAGATAAAAAATCACCATGGCACTGGGGGCACAAGGAAGACACCGCATTTCACGCAGTCAAATCGCTACTCACATCAGACGCTGTCCTCATACAATTTGACCCACGACTTCCCTTAGTATTAGCAGCAGATGCGTCCCCTTATGGGATTGGAGCTGTATTAAGCCACAGACTACCCAACGGCTCCGAGGCACCAATCGCCTTCTTCTCCAGAACACTCTCAGCAACAGAGCGTAATTACAGCCAAATTGATAAGGAGGCTTTAGCCGCAGTCGCAGCGGTAAAGAAATTTCATGAATTCCTTTTCGGCCACGACTTCGAACTCATCACAGACCATAAACCGCTCCTGGGTCTGCTTTCTGGAGACAAGCAGACCCCCCAAGTGTTGTCCCCCAGGATGACGAGATGGACCTTATTCCTGGCGGCATACTCGTACAAACTCATCCACCGCCCAGGGAAAACTTTGAGCCATGCCGATGCCCTCAGCCGCTGCCCCCTGCCAGCTCCAGCTGAGGATCCAGCCCCTGTCCATGCCATCTTCGATGTCACCGAGATCAACCTTCCCGTCACCGCCCTCGACATTGCCACAAAGTCTAAGGCTGACAGAACAATCGCCCAGGTACTGGACTGGGTGAGGAGGGGGTGGCCGGGCACTAACCTTGAAACCGAATTTACACCTTTTAAGACCCGTCAACAGGAACTATCTAGCTTACAGGGCTGCCTGTTGTGGGGCACCAGAGTCGTTATCCCAGCTGCACTGCGCACGCCAGTCCTAGAGACACTGCACGAGGGACACCCGGGCATCGTCCGGATGAAGGCGTTAGCTCGAAGTTACGTCTGGTGGCCCGGCCTGGACGACGACATCGTCAAGTGGGTAAGCTCTTGCCAGCCCTGTCAGGAATCCAGACCAGCCCCTCCAGTCACCACTCCCACCAAGTGGGAGAGCGCCAACGCACCATGGTCCAGGCTTCACATCGACCTAGCCGGGCCAATGCAAGGTAGAACCTTCTTGGTGGTTGTAGACTCATACTCCAAGTGGATCGATGTGGCCCAACTACCCACCACCACCACGCAAGGAGTTACTAAGGCCTTGACCCGGCTATTCGTGACACACGGACTGCCGGACACGATAGTCTCAGACAATGGTCCCCAATTTGCCTCAACGGAATTCAGCCGTTTCACCACCAACCTGGGCATTCGACACATCCTCACGGCACCCTTCCACCCTGCCAGCAACGGATTGGCAGAGAGAGCCATTAGGTCCACAAAGGAAGCGCTAGCCAGATTCAACAAAGAGGACTGGCACCACAGACTCTCCCGTTTCTTATTGAGCCAACACTCAACCCCATGCACGGTCACCAACAAGTCACCGGCTGAACTCCTGATGGGTAGGCGCCTAAGAACTGTGTTGGATAGGCTACACCCTCACTATTGCCCTGACACCCCTCTTGGTTCAACAGCTGGGGTCAGAGATTTTGTCTTGCAGGAACGTGTCTTTGCAAGGAACTACGCCAGAGACCCACTGTGGATACCAGGGGAGATCGTGGCCATCACCAGTCCCAGGTCGTACCGAGTCCAGCTGGAAGACGGCCGCATCTGGAGGAGACACCTGGACCAGCTCAGGAAGTGCCAAGGTACCCTCGCCAGTGTGGGACCATGGGCACAGGTCGGCTCCCGGGCGCCACACCAGTCACTCATCAGAGACCATCCCAGGGATTTGTCGCCGTCACCACCCGAGCCGGGAGAATGGGCTACAGACCGAGACTGCCCGGTGGATCCGCCACCCGTGCCACCTGATGGGGCCACAGCATCGCAGACAGGAAACTCGACACCGGCACCAACGCAGACCCCCGAGCAAGACCACACTCCATCACCAACCCTACCCGCACCTTCGAACGCAGGGTCACCCGACAGCTCGCACGAGTTACGGCGCTCGGGGCGCCAGCACAGACCACCCGCTTATTTAAATGACTATGCGTGTTCGCATCTGGGGGGAAGGGGTGTTATGTCCCTGGAACTTACCAACGTTCCCAACCAGGTCCGTTCTTACTGTAGGGGCGTTGACTGTTCCTCATTGGCTGACTCACCTGAGCAGCCGGCTATAAAAGCCAGCTGCAGGGTCAGGTCAGTCGCTGTTCATTGGAAGCCTGCTCCCAGCAGCGCTGACATGTTCAGTCCTTTATTCCCTGAATAAAGTCTTGTTGCTTTAATGCCCTGGTCTAGCCTCTCATTGTTCGATCTACAACAACAATAATAAACAAACCACTTCTGTATTGTTGCTAGGAAACAATACTGATATATCCACATATATATATATCCACATACCAGGCCTTAAGTTTGACTTCAGAGACTTTATATCATATGAAAATGATCAACTAACAGAGGTGTGTGGACAAACATTTCATTTGTGTTACTTACTTTGTTATTATTGCTGTTTGCTAGGGCCCAGAATTCAACATCCTGGCAATGGGGAGAAGGATGCAAAACACTGTGGATCATTACTTGTCATGCTCCATAACTATTAGCAGTGGCTATGGTTTCTGAATCTAAGGGTGGAAAAAAGGAAAGATTTTCTGTATTAAACAATAGAAAGAAGCTTTTGCTGATCTCATTCAAAATCTTGTCCATTTTCAAAATATTAAAAATAAAAATTTTAAGGTACCAAAGGTACCTGCTTAATTTTAAGGACAATCTAATAATAAATCACAAGATCTAGAGAACCTTTGAATACAAATGGCAACAAATGTACTTTTTTGCATAATATATTCATGGGAAACCTATCCCAGAGGTGGGATTCAATTTTTTTAACAACCGGTTATGTGGGCATGGCTTAGTTGGTGGGCATGGCTTGGTGGTAATGTGAATGGCTGGGCGTGGCCAACTCAACATCACTCACATCGAGGCATGCATCTCCTCGCCTGGCCTCTCGTGACTGTGGGGATGCTGCAACAGTCGTAAGTGTGAAAAATGGTTTTTCAGTGTCATTGTAACTTTGAGTAGTCACTCCACACAAACAAACTACCAGCAAAGGAGGGGAAAAAAACTCCAGAGAAGTTCCTGAGACAGGAAGTCTAGTCCTGCCAAGAATGTAATAAGGGTTAACAGAGAGGCAGTTTCTATAAGCAACACCAGAATATTTCCCTCCTGCCTTCCTTACAGGATTAGGCCAGTAATTTCTTCTAACAACTGGTTCTCTGAACTGCTTAGAATGTTAACAACCAGTTCTAGCGAATAGGTGCGAACCTGTAGAAACCCACCCCTGGTTTTCTCTGTGTTTGAAGAAATGGCAAGCTTCCCAGAAAATAGTGTTATCATAAAATATACTTTGTCCAAATTTCTGGAGATTAAATAAATAATTTATTTTTCCCATGTTTAGTTTGTCAGAGACCATAGCAGTGTTTATTGCATGGTATAATATATCCCTTTTCAGTAACCAGGCCCATAGCTATAGATCTGTAGAGATTTATTATTAACTGATTTAATGATTCCATATCAGTACTAAATATAATTTTCTTGAATGCTATTTGCATTATTCAGAACTCAAAATAGCCTATTTACGCACATTCAATGAATATTTCTATAATTAAAAAAAAAGAAACTACTCAGTTGCTGAAATTAAGAAGTATCAATGTAAGCCTATGTCATATTCTGAGAAATTACCAATGAGAGATTCTACAAATGATTCTACAACCATTTGTAGAGCACATTAAAATAATGCCAACTTGTGTTGTCACACATAAGTTATTGAATTCAGCTGATTTTTTTTCAAATAGGGACACATGTGTTTCCTTAGCCAAGGGGAGGGGGAGGGAGCCCATCTTGCCCCCAATTATATATGGCTAAACAGCATGTGGGCTGATTTGTATTTCTACAATACAAATAGGAAGGCAGCTATTAAGGCTTATTGATTTTAGTATGCAGCACACCCATTAAGCTGGCATTATTATAATGTGTTCTTCATGGGACAATCTTTGAAAGTTTGTTTAGAATGCAGCAGTAAAAGTGGGGTGTTGAACTTCTTGGAGATCTTACATTGTCTCAATAGTGAAATGAATCATAATGCTGCCAATTTAATATGCTTTCAATAGTGCATAAAGTCTTATATTGCTGATGAAAACTATTTAGGGAATTGCTTTCTCCCAAATATTCTCCCCATACTTTTAGGCTTCTAGGAAAAATTAAGAAAATGGGGCAGCCCTCCCAAAATAGGGAGGCAGAGAGAAACATATATGCAATAGGCAATAATTTATATCTGTATATCTTCTATATCTATAAAAAGCACAGAGCCACTGAAAACAAAACAATGGACTATTCCAACTCCATCCAAGAGCTCTTGGTTATTGCAAATTTAACTTTTTTAAGTATATAATGACAGAAGAGAAATGGAGAAAGATCACAATGAATTCCTCCTCTATTCTGCACTTTGATAATTGGGGATGATGTGCACAACAAAAATAACTTTTTAAAACTGCAGTAGTTTTATGTGAGCAGGTCTACCTGAATTTGAGAAGCCTCTGTATTGAAGAGAATTGTATGGAAATGCATTGCAATTAAATTCATTGTAATAATAAATGCTCTTATTAAAAGATGTGGGCTCTTTTCAATATTTTTGTCTTTCCTACTGCTTTGACCCTTTTATGAATTTAATATCCAGCTCTTTATAGAATTACTCACTTCTGTGACTTCTTGTTTCTAACTAATCACAGGAGATACAGGTTTTTTTCTTTATGAAAGCCTCATGATGTCTATGCTAATCTTCCTAATTAGAGATATTCTAATTTAAAACTATGGGCCCTTTCCATCCTTCATATTGAAGTCAATAAATGTTTTTAGTAGATCACAATGTCAAATGTCTTTAAGGATACTAATTAAAACAAGGGGTTTATGATTATCTAAATAGTGTCATTCTGTACCAACATGATTCCTGTGTAAAGTACCTGAATATTTGAATAGGTCAAAAGTAAAAAAGATTTACACACACACACATACACACACACACACACACACACACACACACACATTAATAATATGTATGTATGTATGTATGTATGTATGTATGTATGTAAGGGGTGCAGTGGTTCAGTGGCTAAGATGCTGAGCTTGTCGATCAGAAAGTTGACAGTTTGGTGGTTCAAGACTAGGCACGCACACCCCCAACTTCCTCAATTCAAACTACAACTGGCCTTAAATGCAAGCTACTCAATGCAAGAAGCCTTGTAAATAAAATACCTGAATTTCTCCTCTTACTAAATACGGCTAAATTTGACATCATATTTGTCTGTGAAACATAGCTCAACTCATCCCTCCCTGACTCCATTACCTCAGTAAGAGACTATCATGTTTACTGATCTGATCGTGAAATCTGTAGAGGAGGTGCTGTTGCTATCTTCTATAAAAAAAATCCTTACATCTAAAAAACATCCAAGTTACCCAAGAACTTGCTCTTCCTGAGACCATTATCTGTGAACTGACCTTAAATATCACATTTCGGTTCTTACTATGTTGCAGAGCCCCTCATTATGACATTGAACGTATAAACAAGCTAAATATACTACTAACATGGGCAGCATCCTGCCCACACGCTTTTATCTTTCTTGGTGACTTTAATCTACCTGATATTAACTGGACCCTAAACGAATGTACAACTGAACCCATACATGCAACCTTCTACAATGCTGTAACAAATCTGGGACTGGAACAACTAGTAACCAACAATACTAGGCTTAACAACTGCCTCGATCTCATCTTCTGCAATAGTTTGAATTCAATTTATGGAATACTAATTAAAGAACCCTTTTCCAACAGTGACCACAACATGATTGACTTTTGTCTCAACATACGTCTACACAAAAATAATCACAACGACAAAATTCCCAATTATTATTTCAAACATTTCATGTTTGAAAACAGATTACCATCACTATTTTGATTTTTAATAATAAAGAGCAAATATACTATCTACCCATTTGTTTGACTGACTGTCACCTCTATATCTCTCCCTTCAGTTTGTTTTAAAGACTTTGAAGTCCTTATAATGCTTCAGTCTAAGTGTTCCATGGTAGCTTTCAGATAAGGAATCTTTTTTAAAAACTGATTAAAAGATCATAAAATGATTTTTAGAAATGGTAAGAATCCCCAAGGAAGAGGGGACTAGATTTTGGTCACTGAAAGGCATCAGAACTAATCCTAAAGAAGTTGTCCTTGAAAGAACTCCCTGCGCTTCTGAGTTTACCAGTCCTGCAAGGAGAGTGTAGGTAAAAGCTGGCTGGGAAATTCTAGGAGTTGAAGTCCCCCAGGCTTAAAATTGCCAAGATTGGAGACCCCTGGAACTATAAATGGATCCCTGGACCAGAGTTTCTCAACCTTAGCAATTTTAAAATGTGTGGATTGTTAACTCCAGTTCCAGGAATTGAAATCCACACATCTTTTTTTTTTTAAACAAATTTTATTAATTTTTAGAAACGATGTCCTATGTTATTATTCTACGTTTTGTTTGTTTGTGTATTGTTTTTTTTTAAATCCACACATCTTAAAGCTACTGAGATTGAGAAACACTGCATCAGAATACAGAATCACAAAATAATAAAGTTGGAAGAGGCTATTTAGTCGAAATAAAATCCATTGCTCAATGAAGAAATTTTAAAAAAATATTCTACACAAATAGCTATCCAGCTTCTATTTGAACATATTCGATGAAATGCAGCTTATCACCTTTTTTGGATAATTGAGTCAGCTACTGAATATTAGTACTCTTAATAAGTTTTTTTCTAACATTCAGTTAGAATCTGCTTATGACAGAATAGAGCAGAATTAGTTTCCTTTTTTGGAAAATAAGCTTCCATTGTCATAGCTAAAACTCTATTTGTGTTCTTTAAAGCACATCATACTGTTGGCTCATATTAAGTTTGTAATCAACTACCATTCTGAGAGTTGTTACCAAGCAAGGTACCCTTCCTTTTATACCTATGCATTTGACCTCTTCCCCTCCTAAGTGAAGAAGATATGATTTTTGAGCTATGTATCATTTTAAATATTGTGTCATTTAACCTACTCATAACTAGCTTGATAGACAACATATCATATGGTACTTTGTCAAATGCTTTGTGAAAATGAAGGACTATTATGATTATGGCACTCCCAAAATTTATTAATGACTTTATCTGATAAAAAAATGAGATAAGAGGATTATTTGTACAATAGCCAACTTTAGAATTGACAATGATTTATTAGGATTTACTAAAAAGATGAGGGATATAGCAGTTAAGAAATAAACTACAGATTATCATTTCATAGCAAATTGTTTTGAAAAGATATTGATGTATATCCCAAAGGTGCTTTTTCAAGAGGCAACTGGACTGAGATGAAGCTTCTTGGATGAGAAGTGAAACATCTTCAAAGAAAAACCAGAAAGTTCAGTTGCCTCTTTGGGACAACCATGACCTGGATGACCGAGAATCTCTATAGACATTCATCTGAGAAAGGTTTCTTGCTCTTGGTTGTTACCTTCACCTTACTTGACCTTTTTCCCCTTTGTCTGTTTATCTTTCTTAATAGGGTTATTTCCATGTCTGTATCTTTAATTGACCCTCCTTTCTCTAAAATGCAAAACTTTTCTACTAAACTATGGCTCCTCACTATCTTTTGCCCCAAGGATCAATGTGAGTTTATATTTGCTGCAAATATGCCTCAGATTGTGTTCAGGTAGGGAGACAAATAAGCTATAAGTGAAGTAGGTCACAATTGCAGATTCTGTTCAGCTTTACTTTTGCTTTTTAAGCCTCCTCAGAAAGATTGTTTCCCAAGCTTCCACATTAGCTAAACAGATAACTTTTGACTTTGACGGACAACTTGATAGAAATACCAAGCTGATTTCCCCAGACAAATTACTGTTAAATTCCCTTTCTGAGTGAACTCACTTCTGGGAACCAGGCTCTTTTACAATTATAAGAATTTAAACTGTTAGTTCCCATGATGAAGAGAACCCCAGAACAGATGCCTCTCTAAGTCAATTATTGATTGATTCAGAAAGACAGAAAATAAAATAGAAATTAAACTGTGGAGCACAGTTGTATATGAGCTTTGCTATTGTGTACAGAAGTTACAGATGTTCTTTGTGTGCATGGCCTCATTTTTTTTGACTGGGTCATATTTGTGACCTTCTGCAAGTAATCAGTTCCTGAATAAGGGAATTATTGTGTAAAGAACTAAGATATGCCACTGAACCTGTATGAAATCTGACAATAACCCTCACATAGTCACTCCTTACCCAGCAGGTAGCTGAGTCATCCAATCAACCACAATGCCCAAACAACAGCTCTAAAGGTACATTTCTTATATTCAACAGTTATTTAAAACCTTTTCAGCCTTCACAACTTAACAAATAATCCTTATGAAGAATTTCTCTGGTCACTTTTTCCCTTTTCTGGTCTCTTTCTTCCTTTGAATTTCTCTGATAACCATTTGTTAGTTTTCACTTATGTTATGATATTCTGAATGAAAATGTTAATTTATTAGAAAAAGAAATGAGAGCATGAGAAATACCCCAAAGAAGAAAACTAAACATAAATGTGCTACCTTTTTTTTAATCAACCAGCACACATGTCCTAAAAATATAGATTTATATAGATTTATATACATTTATATGTGAAATGACAACATTCAGTGTACACAGTTCAGATGTAGATTATGCTTCCTTTATCTTGAGTATTAGGAAGAAGGATAGTTAAGTTCAGGGTGTGTAAATAAGTGAAAAAATATCCTGATCAATTATAAAGTGATTTGTATAGCTGACAAAATCTGTGGATACATAAAGAATGCAAATATAATTTTGCAATAATTGGAAGAGCAGAGACAAATTAGATTAATACCTTTCCAGGAATAGGATTTTTTTCCCCCAGCCAAAATGTATTGGATCCATCTAGATTAATGGAGTTCATGACTGAGTGAAGGAAGTAGCTTTTTGAGGTAGGGCCATCTCTTGTTAATGTAAAAGATGTCCTGATGTGTTAAAATTTAGCTGAAAGTTCCCTTTTTTTGCAGTTATTATACTAAATATTTGGTGCAACAATATATTATTTAATTATTGTATTATAGCTTGACAATTTGGCACTAAGTAACCTGACAATTTGGCACTTAAGTAATCTCTTCTGGACTCTAAGTGAGTGGCAGTTCTACCTATTTTAACTATGGAATATAAGGACTAAACTATAGTCTTAACTAAAGTAGTAAAATTTGTATTTATTTTAACTAAGATAAAGAAAGCATTTATAATGTATGGTTAACCATAGGAGTTGGTTAAGATGAACATGGCTGCTTTCAGCCATTTGATTTCTTCTGCCTTTTGACCAAAGTTGTTTGTTTGGTCTTCAGAAAATTGTCATTGGTAGTTCTGGTTTGTGCTAACCAGACAAAACATGAAGGAAACCTTCAAAAAGCTATGACTATGTTATTTGGCATTGCATTTTAGTAGGTGATAATTAAAAAAATAGAGTTTGGCCTGATATATTAGATTAGGATTCTATATAATCCTGGGGCTATATAATGGATTGGAAGGTAAAAAAAATAAAATCTGAAAAACAAATTGGCAAATTGGATGCTTGTACTGTGGTCATTATGAATTGCACTTGACTAATGGGCATTTTTATCCTTGTCTTATAATATTTAGTTTACCAGGAAATGCCTTTTTTCCTGATTTCAAATAACATGCTTAAATACCAACAAATCACTGGTAAATGATTTCATATCTGAAAAAAAATATGTCTACATGCATCTTGCTTTACTTAGTGTGTAATCTGAAAGATAAATACAGGCTACATCTAAAGTCAGACCCTATAAGCAACTTATATAAATGACATTAAATGTTTGAATTGATTATCATTGTGTTCTAAAAGCTTCCTTACTAATTCGCTGTAGGACATTTGAACATTCCTAAGTACAATAACATTTTCTCTGAAAAATAATAATAATAAAGAATATTGTAATTGGCCTTTTGGAATTGATTTTTTTGTATGACATTATTTTTTCAGGAATAAATGATAGGAAAGCTGAATTGACAAAGGATTCAATATTTTTCAATATTTCAATATTTTTAAACTACAAACTCCCTAAAGTGAAACAATTGCAAATCTTTATTATTTAGCATATAAAGAGCAGTAACCCCAGTTTTGGGGTGACCAATCAGAAATAACATTAGACTTTTTGATCCCTTTTGGCAATTTGGATGTTTAAGGGTTTTACTGTTAATGTTGATAAAAATATGAAGACTCTCAGACTAATTTGCTTTTTCTACCCTGTTTCTCACTAAGTATTACTGAAAATTGTACTTTAGCAATTTACAGCTTGGAGGATTTAGAACTGCAAAAAGGAGGTTTAGAGCCTGGATGTGGTTTGTGGACAAAAAGTTGACCATAAGTAATAGATCATTTTCATTAAAAAATGAAGAAAATGGGAATAAAACAATGCAACGTATGTTTTTTGGAATTCAATAGTTCAGCTGGACAGAAAATTAATTGAATGTTACATTCCCTTGTAATACTGTTCTGAACCACAGGTGCTTTATTACCATCACTGCTGTAGTCTTTATTTCTTGCTCAAAACCACAAGAATATCAGGAAAGATAAAAACCATATCTCCTAAACAGCCTTACATAACATAAAATCTATCTGAATATAAACCACTGGGATATATTAAGATTACAAGTGTTGCTTTGCTGGATAAAGGCATAATATCAAACACCTGGATAATCAATACTATTGTCATGTTAGCAGAAGGAAATGTGTTAGTAGTATTTCCTGCAGAGTTACAATACTTACAAGTAGCAACATAATAATGTTGTAAACAATAGGCTGTGTCATTACAAGCTTGCTTTTGAGTCACGTCCAAAATAATCACAGAATCCAAATTGCAGTGTGAAAACAGAAAATTAATTAATGATTGTCAATAAACTCACATCAACTTCCATCTCCTTTTCTATCTTCTTGTAATTCAAACAAACAACACAAAAAATAATAATAAAGTGTTGTGATTGGAAGGTCCAATCCTGTTAGGAACTTTGAATCTGATGACTGTTAGATCATGGATTGACGTCAGAACCAGGGAACGTTACTCCCTTTAGTTTGATTTGATTGTGAAATGACTGTTGAATTTCAAAAGGGAGTCTTAACAGTTTTGCTTGCAGTTTTGAATGAGAATGTTACAAGGGAGGACACATTTGATTTGCAGGATCGGCCTGAACCTTCAACCTCCTCTGCTTCTCAATCAGGTTATCAGCCGGGAACGGCTGATAATGAGGAACTTATGGAGTCTTCAGGTGAAAGTAATAATTTAGTTTGATTGCTGGGTGGATGTCAGAAGCAGGCGTCTCCTTACGAGAAGAAACCAACGGGAGCACAGGAGGAGGGCAGATCAGTAATTAGTCTAATTAGCTTCTGCTCTATAAAAGGAAGAGGGATGACTCTGCACGCTGTCGGGAACAAATTGTTTGCAAGGAGAACCGAAGACTTTGGCTTGGAGGATTTAAATCTGAAATATCTTGTTGGGACTTGGATTTGTTGGAACTGTTAACTTGGACTATCTTGTGGAGGCTGGCTGCGGCTGTTATCAGTGAAGATTCCTGGTTGCTGCCTTTATTTGCGAGGACTGCTGCTTTCAGCCTTATCTGTTTATTTTTGAAGGTGGGACATAACAATAAAGCATTATTTCTGAAAAGAAAGTCCTGTGTGAAGATTTACTCCCAATCTAAAATCTAATCATATATAGGTTTTTTTGTTGTCTCCTTAGTAACGGAAGGACTGAAGTGACCGACATATGAAAAACCTTTAAGTGTCAACCTGTCATTTATTGCCTAATAACCAAAAGGAAAGCACCTTCATGAGGAACATTGCTAAGCAAAAGTCTGGAACTTGGATAGACTTTTTTTTAATACTAACATTTGGGATGCCTCAACCTGAGAGCCAGCAAAAGCAACCACATACATAATGTATACCATTTATTGATTACATTTTACCCAATACCGATTATCTCAATGCTGCATATGTTGCTCTTTTCATGCAACCCATTTGTTTATTATACATTTTGCTTTTTGACTTTAAAAAATACATGAGTTTACAGTGAATTGATGCATACCAAATCAATAAACATCTTTAGATCAACCCACTGGCTTAAGGCCTATAGGGTAAAACTATGATAGTTAATCTTGGAGAAATATAAATTATTTATCATAATTCAGATATATTGTCAGAATGATTTGTGTAGTTTTATTTGTCTGACCTTGCCTGATCTGGGAAAAGCTAAATCTACTAGATCTAAGTTAGTATTTATGTAATTACTACATTTGATGATGATGATGATGATGATGATTACTGCTGATTTCATGGTCAGCCAGATGTTTAGATGGATTTGGCATTTTTATCAACTTATTGAGTCCTTCCCATTGACCTAGAAGAGGCAGATGCTTTTATGGCATTAAATATATTGTCGCAAAATGTATTGTCATTGTTCCAAGTAATGTTGCCTTTTGCAATTGATTGATGGTGATTTTTTTCAATGCCGATGGTATTTAAGTGTCATTCCAAGGATTGCATCCAAGATTAGTATTGGCACTATTTCTGCTTTCTTTTACTTTATCTCTCTACTTCTATTTGCAGATTCTTGTATTTTGTGATTTTTTCCCCTATTTTTTTCTTATATTCTGCTTCTCTAGATACTGCCATATCCACTATCCAGGCTTTTTTTGTCATTCTTATTAACAACTATTAATAATAAGTTTTGGGTGTTAGTTGGAAGGTCTGTTTGAATCCCAGAGCACTTTAGCTTCTTCATTTTCTATTTTGTGATTCCATCAATTCTTGTTTGCAGGCAAATGGTATTTCTTGCAGATCTTTGTCAGGCCATTGTTTGTAGTCAGTGTGAGAGATCTTCTTGCAGCAGCTAAATAGGTGTTTCTTCAGCTTCTTTGTAAGTATGTCATTTGCTATCTGTTGTGTTCTCAATTCTGGCTTCATATATGTTTGTTTTTTAGATTCAGTCTTGTGTAGTCTGAATTAGCCCCTCTATTTCCTACTTCTACTTTCCTGCTCTTAGCCACTGTGAGGTCTTTTTCCAACTTATTTGCATACTATTTTTATGTACCATGTAATATTTTGCCTCGCCATGTCTATTTTTTATTCTTCACATGACTTGTAAGCAAGTTTGGCCAAGTTCTAGTTTTATCTATTCTAGCTTGCTTGCTGATCTTATTTTCTAGCCTGTTCTTTCATTTTTTTTCTTCTTTGCTGATTTTGCATTCCAGGTATTCAGTTATAATTTCAGCCATACAGTACATTAGTTGTTTTTATTTCTTGCACTGAGCTGATGCTTATATTTCATATTATAGTATTGGTATCTATTAATGCTAGCTGTTTTTTTGGAACATGCTTCAATGCAGCCAACTTTATTCAGATTAACAGAATAACAAAATTGAAAGGGACTTGTTGATTGTTCCCACTTTAGGAAATTTCTCCTTCATTCTAGGTTGCTTCTCTCCTTGATTAGTTTCCATCCATTGTTTGTTATCTTTGTTCTGGTGCTTTGGAAAATATTTCAATCCTTTTCTTTATGGCAGCCCCTCAAATATTAGATTATTGCTATCATGTCACCCCAGTCCTTCTTTTCACTAGATTAGTCACACCCAGTTTCTGCAGTTGTTCTTCATGTTTTAGCCTCCATATCTGCTTGCCACTAATCATTTTTGTTGCTATTCTCTGCACCCTTTCCAGAGTCTCAATGTATTTTTTATACTGTTGTGCCCAATACTGGATGCAATATTCCGGGTGTGGTATTAATAAGGCTTTATAAATACTTCACGTGATCTTAATTCTATCCTCCTTTGGTTTTTTTGGCTGCTGACACATGCTGCTGGCTCATACTTAAATGAATGTCCACTAAGAATCCAAGATCCCTCTTATAGTTACTGCTTTTGAGCCAGGTTTCACCTTATCTATGGTATATTGATAGCTTTAAGACTTGTGGACTTCAATCCCCAGGATTCCTCCTCCAGTCATATTAACTCAGGAATTCTGGGAGTTGAAGTCCACAAGTCTTAAACTTGCCAAGTTTGACTAGAAGATGACCTGCGAGACCCTTCCAGCCCTAGATTGCTTGTGCTGTTTCAAAGTCTTCTAAAGCCAGAGTTTGTGTCCTTCCTTCCTCTCCTTTTTTTTCCTCTCTCCCTCCCTCCCTCCTTCCATGTATCTATCCATCCACACATCCATATATCTTTCATTTTCTCCCTTCCTCCCTCTTTCTTTCTTTCTCTCCCTTCCTTCCATCCCATTTTTCTTTGTCTATCCCCTTTCTTCCTTTGTCTATCTTTTTCTTTCTTTGTTTTTTTCCCATTTCTCTTTCTATTCTTTCTTCTCTCTTTCTCTTTCTCTCTCCCTCTTTCTCTCTTTCCCTCTGTCCCTCCCTCTCTCTTTCTCTCTGTCTCTCTCTTTCCCTCTCTCTTCCTCTCTTTCTCTCTCCTTTCACTCTAGTAAAGGAGACCCATCTGAAACACACACAGACTTCCAAGTGCCTGGCAGAATCTCTCATTACAAGGGTTCATCCCAGCCAGTCTCCTGTCCTGCATTGCCTGAAAAAGCCTTCCTCCCCTCCTGCTTTTGGGGCAAGGAAATTCAAGCGAGGTGTGTGCTGCCTTGTCCCCCCCCCCCCGGCCACCAGCAGCTCTGGGCTAGGCAGCTTTCTCAACTGCCTGAAACCTTACCTTCCTTCAACACTGAAAAAAACACACAGTGGCTATAGGCTTCTTCAAGAGGTTTTGCTGCGCTTCTCCAACCCGCCCCCGCCGCCGCTGCATCCTAGCCACTGGCCACGCAGGTCTACCCCACTGAGCCTGTTGGTGCAGCACTCGGAAAGAGGTGGTTGAAAATGGCTTTTTTTTTGGCTCCCAGCCACCCCCTTTTCAGCGCAACCGGGTGGACAGCTGCTCCCTTCCTTCTCTGCCCGTTTCTTCTATATGGCTGAGGAGGAAGAGAGTAGTCAGACAGTTGGGAGAAGCTTCTGGCGCTGCAAAAGGGATGGCTGGACATGTGGCCACCTACTGGCTAGGTGTGCCAGGCCAGGCCGGGCTGGAGGAGCCGCGTCCACCGGGAGAAGCATGCTCCGGGCAGATAGGCAGGTGGGCGGATATCCCAGGGCCACTGCATATGCGCACTGCATATATAGTGGCTGCACTCACAGTGCACATGTGCAGCAGTTGTGGGACATCTGCCTGAGTTGTGCCCAGCCACCATGTGGTAGGAAAAGCTAGGAGAGCAACCGGGGCAAGTGAGCAACTGGGCAACCGGGTTGGGGGCGTGGCCAGCCAGGAGTCACCATCAGTTCGGTGACCCACACCAAATCACCTCTACCAGTTCGCCCAAGCCAGTGAGAACCAGTTGAATACCACGTCTGATCATCAGTCTGGAGAACTTACATTCCCAAAAATGACCTAAGCCCAACCCCACCTTCCCTTGAAATCTGTTGACTATTTGGCACCAATTTGCTTTGACTGTTAGTACATTAGAGCTTGTTTATGGGTTGCAGGGAATAAATGTGCAGTGCTTTCTGAACTCCTGGCTCTTGGATTCTTGCACCTGACACTTTGGGCCCTTTGGAGCACTGGTGATGAAGTAGTTAGAAGGCAGTATTGCAAGCTAACTCTACCCTGAGTCTGATCCTGACCAGCTCAAGGTTGACTAAGCTTCCATCTTTCCGAGGTCGATAAAATGAGGATCCAGATCGTTGGGGCAATATGCTGACTCTGTAAACCCCTTAGAGAGAACTGTAAAGAGTGATATAAAAATCTAACTGCTATTGTTTTGCTATTTACATCATTTATCAGCTGCTGGAAGAAAGGCAGATACAATATAACAAATAATAGTAGATAGTAAAATATTTCTAGGAGGATAAACGTAATTGAATTCTCTTCCTTTCATATATCTATTTTCATTACTGAATGAATATTTAAATCACATTCACTTCTTATCTGAACTAAGAAACTCTAGTTTTATCTTTGATTTCTAGCTAAGCAGGTATATAACCAGAATTAGAGGGTCAGACGCAATTCATACTAATAAACACAAAAGCATTATATAGTATTGTGTAAAACTGAACAATCATCAAAAACATTGTTCACACAACATATATTTGTTTGTTAATCGTTGGCAGCGTTTACTTGAACTACTGTAGCATTAAACGAAAACATCAATGCAGTCATAATAAATGCTTTCTATAACCTTCTACAATATAGCATGTTCCAACACAAACATAATTGAGATTATTCTTCTGGAAATGTTTTATTGTTTATTATTTTATTTGCTTCATTTATATTCTGCCTGTCTTCCAGGACTTCAGGTAACCAGTGCTCCATTCGCCCATTTATTTGCTTATAACAACCTTGTATAAATACATTTGGGTGGGGGGAAGGGGAAGCAACTCATCCAAAATTTCCATAGCTGGGTTTCAATCTGAGCATGGACTACTCTGGTTTTAGTCTAATATCTTAATACCACATTGGTTTCACGGTTACATTCTTGCATAATCTTTATTTTGGGCAAGATATTATTTCTGTATGACATATTAACTATTCCTAATGAGAGATAAAACATGTTTTGGACAATCTCTACAACTATTTTAGAATTGTGTTAAAGAGAAAATATCTCAAACAGGAAGGAAGGCTATAGTAATGCTAAAAGGAGCAGGGAAAACATCTGCTGCCATCATCTGTCTAGCTTTTAAACAATACAAAAATTATAGGTACTAAATAGTTATTTCTCTATTGTGAGATCCTTAACCTTCTATTACTTTGTTGAAATGATTGCTATTATTGCAAGCATGTTATGAAAGGTACAGATATCATCACTAGGAAGAATTCTATTATTACATACAGGTGAAAAGAGTAACCTGTAAATAGAAGTTTGATATGCATAGAAGCTACCCATTTTAAAAAGTGCAGAGTCTGTATTATAATTACACTTCAGGAATGAATGTGTTTCTAATCTTGTCCTTCCTTCTCTAACATTTCCAAGAAAGCCTTAAGAAATATAAAGAATATCTGGGTTTTAAACAGAAAATATTTCTTTGAAAATTTTATTTAATAAAAGCACATTTTTTTCTGTCCAGAAGAATGATTGTACAAGTAACCTACAAGCTAATAAAATATAAAAACATAAACAAATAATTTTGAAAAAGTATATGTATTGGTTAAACAGCAACTATTAAGACACATAAAGCTTTAATTTAAAATAAATAAATTTTGTAACTTGTAAATGAAAAGCTTGTTCAAAGGTAAGTCCACAGTTATGAATGAAGATTTAAAACAAATATATGATTTAATCTGTGAATTAAGAAATTCCCTAAATGGATGCCATGTTCAAGAAATATTTCTGTCTTTTCATCAACGATTAGACAACACACAGAATGGAAAGGCTGTTTTTCCTTTTTCAAAGTACAAGAGTTTAGGAAATGCTCAACTTATAGTGTCAAGATTCTTAAAATCTTAGGTGTGATACCAGAGTTCTTCAAATAGTGTAATTTTAATATGATGAAAAATATTATTACAATCATAAAGAATCCTTATTTCAGTTATCCTGTTCTCATCCATTTTTTGGATTAAACTGGTTGTTCTGTTCTATTTTTAACGCCTATTATTGCACAATTTTGATTTAGGGCTTTAAAAATAATAATTTTCAAACTGCATTCAGAAACTGGCCTATCCATGAACAATGAATTAAGCAAATGATGCAAGAAATATCATGGTTGTTAGCACCCATCAACATTTTATAATGCAGTCATATCTATATTTAATGCATTGTTTTTCAGGAAAAGATGCTCACTAAATCAAATTTACAAAATTTGTTTCTGGATTTCACACCATTTGCCAGAAAAATCTACAAAATTTAAAACAAAGCAAAACAGACTTTGCAAACTTGTTCATGAAATGGGGTTTAAGTATGAGTTTATATTTGGTTCATTTCATATAAATTTCCCAAATGAAATCCAATAAATTTACTGAAATAGATTTACTAATTGAACGATTTCCAGATATAAACCATAGCAGATGGTAGGGAAAAAAAAGAGATTCATGCTTCTTGGATCAGTGCATTTCTTTGAAACTTTGATAATATATTGTGGCCTGCTATCAAAATACTAATCAATTCATATCTTGGATTCCAGAGCCACAGCTATAAAATAATAAACTTGATCCTTTGGGTTTTTTTAAATACACCAGCTTCCAATTTCTTTATTTTAGACAAAACAATCATTTCTCCCAGTAAGGACAAGAATAAAACTTCAAGGGAACTGTTTGTAGATAAATTGATGCCTAGGACATCATGCTGGGAACCCCATATATTGAATAATTAAACTAATATAATGCCTAAATTCTGGCTCATTCAACCTAGGCATTTGTAGATTATTAGCAGAAAACTATAGCGGAAATTTCCGTATAGAAATTTCCTGAGCAGATGCATTATAACTCAGTAATTGATATTGTAGAATATAGTTATTGATTTTCCCCTGCTTTCATCAGATACATTGCTTTCGGAGGAAAAAAAAAATATCTTTCTTGAACTGACAGGAACATTTTGCTTTTAAGATCTGGAGAACTGCTGTTAGTTAGAAAAGGCAAAAGGCCAGATTACGGATGCATGAAATACCTTGATCTAAGGACTGCATTAGCCGTTATGTGCAGAGGTGGTATTCAGCAGGTTCTGACCAGTTCTGGAGAACTGGTAGTGGACATTTTGAGAATTAGGAGAACCAGCAAATACCACCTCTGACCAGCCCTGCTCCCATCTATTCTCTGCCTCTTGAGTCCCAGCTGGTGGCTGGGTCTTCTTTTGTTGCCCTGCACAGGAGAACGGAGCTGGAAAGCAGGTTTGTGGGGTGGGGAGGGAATGGGATTTTGCAGTAAGCTTCCCCCAGGAGTGGGGAGGGAATGGAGATTTTACAGTATCCTTGCCCTGCCATGCCCACCAAGCTCTGCCCCGCCCACAGAATTGGTAGTAAACAATTTTGAATCCCACCACTGGTCATATGGTATACCAGGGACCACATCAGAAAAAAGAAAGTCTACATCAAAAAGATAAAGATGGGACGCAGGACAAAATTTAATTACAGTAATTAAATATTAATAAAAAGAATATTGCATTGAAGTCCTGCTTGGGTGAAGATTGAAGAAGGTAATCCTAGGTTTTATTGCACTACAGGTAAGCAAATAAATAAATGGATGTTGAAAATATATGCAGATCGATGTTGAAGATAACTATACAGAACAATAGCAAATGAGGAAGTAGTATATAAAGTGGCAACATTGGCAATGTGTATTAATACCAGCAAAATTTGGTGACAGAATCTGGGGAAATGTCAGTAATAAAACATCTGAGCACCATTGAGGCTTGTGTGGACTCAATAGACAATTGACTCATAGCTCATATTAGGCTCAAACTAACTTCAGTTGAGGGCTGAAGAAAGAAAATCAGATACTTCTGTCTATATCAGTAATGTGAAATCTGAAGGTCTACAAAAGGAAAGGACATTGCAAATGTGGACAGGAATGTATATTTTAGGGCTTTCTTTGTTTTTTTAACAATGAGATAACAGTTTTAGGACTTACTCAATGTTGTATGTTTACAGCAATATGGTCAGAGGGTCAGAGAGCTATGAAAATATAACTTTGGAATCACAACTGGGGACTTCAAAAGCTCATTCTTAATAGCAAAGTGGTTTAGAGAAAGTGTGATCCCAGGATTCTCATTTAAAGATACAGAATTTAGAAAATTTGGTTGAGATTGCATAACCTTAAAACTTTCAGATTCAGGCTGAAAACAGGCATACAGCAACTAGTTGGCACCAAAGAGAAAACTCTGATTTTATTATGAGGTTTGTTTGTTTATATGTAGCCCAGATATGTAAATTGTGTACATGCGCAGGGATGTATGGTAGACGTGTGCTTTAAACAAAATAACTGTTTTTATGCTTTAAATAAAGCAATTGCTTTTTTCCTCCTAAACAGAATATTTGCTGAAGGAAAAATTATATTCATAGAATTTATACCTCATAAAATGTTTGAAGTGCTTTAATAAATCTTTTCTTTTTTTCCAAAGCACATTTATGTCTGCTTGTTAACATACTGTGATTCAAAATGTTTTACAATGTTCTTGAATGGTTTTATATTCTAAATAGTAATACCAAAAGATTCCCCCACCCCCACCCCAGCTCAATTATGTTGCTTCAGAGCTGGGAGATTCAACTGGGCTTTCAGCTAAACCCAACCAATAGTTTTCTTTAGGTTGCTTGTTACAAAAAGTAATAGTAAATTATTTAGTCCCCAGACAATTTCTTCCCATCTGCAACTATTAATGGAAACATGCCTAAGAGGCAGCACCACACAGCTGGGAATTTAGGCTTCCCTTCTCAAAGAAGCCTTCCAATACAAACCTATTTAGCTGTTCACAGCATGTTTGCAAAAGAATCACTGTATTGTGTACAATGCAAAAATATTATACCAATATGTATGCTGAAAATGACAATGGATTTAAAATAGATAAAATCTATGAAAATAATGATAAGAAAGGATTTTTTCACAGCTCACTACAAATATTAATGTTAAGATTGATTGATCAATGTTATTTGTCTACCCTCTCAATCTAAACAGACTTTAGATGTTGTATAGTTATCACTACACCTCTTTGGTGTAGTGGTTAAAGTGCTGGCCTAGAAACCAGCAGACTGTGATCCATTCAGTTCCTGTTGTCCATTCACTTTCTTTCTGCCCAACTCATCTCATAGGTTTGTTATTGTGGGAAAAATAGGAGAAAGGAGTTTAGATTGAGTTGTGACTTGTACCAGAGAAAGTTTGTAACTTGAAAGTTCATAAGCAGACTACTAAATATAGAAAGAAAGGGTGGGGTAAAATTTTTAAAAATTATAGCATAACAAACTGCTAATTGTGTTAGCAACACAGAAAATTGGAAATACAGCTTCTATGGCTTTGCATTAATCACTGATGGCCTTCTGGAATATTATTATTCAACAAGGTTTGAAAAGCCACAAGAATAGCAGTTCATCTTGTCTTAAGAAGGAAAGAAACTGTTCTGAAGAAAAATATCTCTGGTATAGGACAACTGACGTGGTGCTACATCCCTTTATACAAGGACAGAAGGCAGCCCCTGGCCACTGGATCATAGTGTTAAGAAAGTAGAACTAAGATTTTTAGCCTTTTGCAAAATTCGATTATTTCCCCAAGATTTTAAGCTAGATGGCTAGATAACTCTGCTATTAATGATGTGATTTTGGGATTATTTATCCTTAGGCTGGAGGGTATCTTAGCTATCCAAGATTGTAAAGCTAGTGTGCATCATTCTGAACTGGACCTGAAAACTAGCATTGGCAGTATAACATGACTGTACTGTAAGTATAACAAAGTATTTTATAACAGCAATAAAAATATTATTTTTGATGTTTTTGAATGGATGTACAGCTCCATGTTCAGCCCCATGTACAGAGAGTTACAACTAAAATTTATCTTCCTCAGTGCTAGATAAGATTATACTGGCCTGCCAGCTAAAGATGAGCAAAGGCCCTTTTCAATCAGGAGCTGTGAATTCAGAAGAATCAGATAATTTCCTATAAAGTAGGGGTGTCACACTTGCGTTGTCATGGCAGTGTCACATGATGTATCATGACTTTTTTCCCCTTTGCTAAACCAAGCATGGGTATGGCCAGCGTGTGATACATCTGGCCTGAGCGCCCTGAATTTGATGGCCCTGCTATAAAGGATCAATTTAAATGGGAGTCAAATTTAGAATTGTTGTGCCATCAGAAGGCTTCAAATTAGCAGCCATTACATCTTGCTTAGGGTGTGTCTGAGCCAATTTTTTTCTATCCAAGGCTTAGTAATTTCCAGGAAAATGATGAGTTTGTATCACTTCAAGGAGGAGATATAGCTAACAAATAAACACTCTTAAAATATTGTTTGTGTTTACCTGATAAAACAATTAAAAATCAATAATAAATATGTGAGAATGTAAAAAAATCATATAAATTTCTTCATTGTTTTCAATTAAAATGAAATATTCAACATTTCAACTTTCCATAATTTGATGGAAGAAAAATATCATCTAACATGGAATACTTAATACAAGCATTTATTCATACTATCCTGTTTATGATTCTTGTCTGAAACATTAATTAAAAATAATTTAGTAGCACATTTTCATGAAATAAGAAAGACTGTGATTTTAAAGGCAAATGTTAACAATGAAAAATACGAAATTGCTAAATTCTATTTCTGTAAGTTAAAGCCTCAGTTCAAAACTACATTCTTTTAAGGATATACCATTGAATGAGGTTATATGAAAGTTTCATCTAACTAACCAAAATATGCACAAAAATTTTAGATTGTGTTTTAAAAGATACCTGATATAACTCTCAAGAAAATAAACAATACCTAAAGATAAACAGGGAATTTCAAAGAATTTCCAATTTTATATATCCCTCTAGCATATTATATATGCAGTACCATCTGGAAAATAGGTACCTGAAGGTGCCTGTTAGAGAAAATTGTAGTTCAGGACCTGATCATTA
Organism: Pseudonaja textilis; assembly: GCF_900518735.1. Next base: position 6,906,066 of record NW_020769346.1, on the reverse strand, counting down.
TTCAGTGTACAAGTCTAGACTAAAGAATAATAAATCACATATACAACACAAAAATAGTTAAGAAACAATGAAAGGAAAAAATAAGGTATGTTGTTATAGAAGAAAGGAAGAAATCATAATTCTTTGCAGTATTTCTAGAAAGAATCGTCTTAGAAGCATATTAGTTCAGTACTGCAAATTCAGTTCTTGGAATATCAGTAATCTGTCTTGAAGTACTATAATGTAATTTAATATGTAGTATCTGTGCAAAACTCCTGAATTTAGTTAATTTCTTATCATATTTAGAAGTTTGCTCATTATTAGTAAATATGAACAGCTGATAATTATTCTTCCTTCATCACCCAAACAACTAGGAAACTGCCATTTTTGGTTGGCCTAGAAGGTAAAATCTTCTTTGAATTGATAAATCTGATGACCACATATTCCCAAGCCTTTTGTTTGTTTTGACAATATGATCTGGAAGTCATTTGCTATTGCATTCTTCTGGGATTGAATTTTTCCACAGCTACAGTTCCAGCTCTGGCCGTTCCCATTGATTTAATTTAACAAGATCTGCTGAGCTTTTTTAAGATTGATCAATGTCATCTAAGTGTGACTACCTGCTGTGATCTTTATATAGGTCTCACTATGCTATACAAACAGAAAGCTGGAGACTTCTAACTAAGAATATCACTATAAATAAACATAAAATAAAATATTTTGATATACTTTGGTTTGTTCCTGGCAGAAATACCAGGTATTCTGCATTTTCAAGCCATGTGAATTGGCATGTGCATATAGAAATTGGGTGCATAGGATTAGGTTCACTAATAATTATTTTTCATTTTAAACATCAACTGTTTGTGTACAATTTTCTATTATATTTATTTCTGTTGGTTTATTCCCTCCCGTTGAAAAATTATGAAAAATCATAATCTATAATTATGAGCCCGAAGAGAGGGGTGGTTCAGCCAGTACATTGTTCCAGGGTCCATGGAGCTAAAAGGGGGCCCATCAAAGGGGGCTCATGAATTTGTTTTTAAAATTTACAAAACCAAATTAAAAAAAAGAAAAACAGCGGGACAGTATATCAACCTGGGTATGCCTGGGCAGGGGTGGGGACGGTGGGGGTGGCTCATAGCAAAACATTCCAAAGCTGGATCAAATCAGCTCATTGGAAGGCAAACAGCAAGGAAGGAAGGCTTGTCCTTCCCACGCAGCAGCGGCAGGCCTTTCCTGGGCAGTATTGCAAAGGCAGGGTTGCCGAGAGAATTATTGCAGTAAAGGAGCCCTTTGTCAATCAGGCTGCAGGGTTTTGGGGGCAAAGTTGCAGTTTCTTTTATTCGAATAGACTAGAATGAATCATTCTTCTACCAGCTGGGAGAAAAAATCTACTTGTGGGCCACGGACTCCAACATTGCTTCTCCATACTTCGGAGCCCCCCCCTTTTTAATGAATCTCTTGGTTAAGAGTTTCACTGGTGCAGGGATTACCAGGGTCGGAGAGGGGAAAGGGAAATATTGTACAAGGGTCATGTTAACTTAATATGTAGGTTAGAGGCCCCATAATAATCTTATTCCAGCACTTAATAATCCTCTCGGCCATCCTGGCTCTATATGTTAGATATTACATCTGAGTAATGAAGCATTATTATAATCAATTGCCTAATAAATTAAACTTTACACTGTTGTAATAAGATAATACCCAGAGCATTGTCCTTTCACATCTAATCACTTGTTTCAAAAGCAGCAGCAGTACCAGATATGTAGATCAAGGGTGCCAAACTCACTTCATCACGGCAGCATCATGTGATGTATCACAACTTTTTTCCTCTTCACTAAACCAGGCATGGGTGTGGCCAGCATGTGATGCATCTGGCCCATGGACTGTGAGTTTAACAGCCCTGATGTACATCATGGCTAACAACCTGCATAGAAATCCCCAGGGATGGGATTCAAATTTTTTAACAACTGGTTTTGTGGGCTTGGCTTAGTTGGTGGGTGTGGCTTGGTGGTCATGTGACTGGGTGGGCATGGCCAACTCAACATCACTCATGTCAAGGGGCACTTCTCCTCACCTGTGCTCTAATGACAGTGGGGATGCTGCAACAGTCATAAGTGTGAAAAATGGTCATAAGTCACTTTTTTCAGTTATTGTAACTGAATGGTCACTAAATGAACTATTGTAAGTCAAGGATTATCTGTACAAAAATACAAAAAGCTTCTTTGTTGCAAAAAGCTTCCCTTAATACCAATCATTAAATTAAAAATACCTGCAAGCCAGAGTTACAAATCAGGCAGAGTGCCAGAGCACCTTGAGGAATTAAAATAATTAAAATACAATAACTATCAGCAGCTAACTCTTGTTCATAAAGTGAAACCCTTCAGCAGAGAGGTCATTTAAGCTCTCCAGAAAGAGCATACCCAGGAGAAGCAATCCTTAGATCCATTTGCACCACTTAAACAAACCAACTGGTCTCACTCATCTCACAAGATATCCTAAGAAAATCATCCAGGTTTAAGGAAAAGTCACATGCCTCCCAGAAAGGCAGTAAAAAATCAGTGCCAAGCTTGCATCCTGCCTCTTGGAAGTATACCCCAAAAGGACAGTGCCAGATACCAATAAAGCAGTAAAGGAAGATCCCCTCCCCAGATAGAAAAAGAAACCATGAGGCAGGAAAAAAATTCAAACACAATACAAATAATTAAATTACAACAGTAGCTGTTGCTTGTTAAACCAATTACCAGAACAAATAGACACAGGAACTAGCCAGATTTCTCAAACCAGTTTCTTTTCAGGAACAGAGATTAATCTTTTTCCTTCCAAACAAAGCTGAATAAGGAAAATTATCCCATCAATAAACACAGGATTAAACGTCCCCAAGCACAGAATTAAACTTCACCAAAAACCAGTTTTAGACAAAATTTCAGAAAGGATATGTAAACTCACATTTGAATGTCAATCTTTCTAGCTAGCCAAGAAGTATTTCCAGGGGAATATTTCCTCCCAACAGCAGTGTAAAAAGTTTAAAACAACCCTTCCACTTTAAGAAAGTATCAAGGAAAAAGAAAACCTCCTTCAGAGACAGTAAGTCTAGGCATACTGCCAGGAATGTAATAAGGGTGGGAAAAAACCAAAAGATTTCTTCTAAACTGCTTAGAGAGTTAACAAGGAGTTCTATAGAACCAGTCAGAACCAGTAGAACCCTACCCCTGGAAATTCCTGTATAACACTTGTGCCTCTTACCAGGTTGATGATTGTACAAGCAGTAGAGGTTTTTGTTATTTTTTAAAAAATAAAAGTTTTATTCAAGTTTCCACAAAACATACAAATACAAATAAAATATCTTTTTTTGAGAACAGCGTAGCCCCGGGTTATCACTTCTCCATACAGACATAAACTCAATACATATTTACCTTATACATTCTAATCCATAACTTATAACTACTTTCACAATTTTTTCAATAGCTTTTCCCTTTCTTTACTTCCGATAGCCTTATTTTAAATTATCTCATTCCTTTCTTAATTCAATTACATATCTTTTTCTAATTTTTAAAATCTTTCTAATCAATGTTTTTATACTTTTATCTGTCCTGTTTACAATGTCATATTATCTTTTTTCATAAAACAAATTTTCCCCTGTAATTACTAGACTGGAGTGTAACACCTTTATATCTTTTTTCAAATTTTATTTAAAAATTTAAGTTACATCTTTACAGTTATAACATTCATTTTCTAACCTATATTTTATAACACATACCTATTTTCAATCGAATTCTGCTTGGTACATTCCCTTAAAATACACACTAAATTCTTAAAAGAAAAAAGTATATATGTATATATATCTGTGTATATATGTATAACAATAGTAAATGGAATAGTCTATTCAAGTACAGCTCTGCCATTAATATTAATAACAACCTTTTACATTTCTATTTCTTTTAACAAACATTACCTAGTAATATCAGTTGTCTTTCACTTTAATCACCTATATTTCATATTTTACTTATTACTGTCTTTAAATAAAAACCAAACAATAGTTATTAACAGTAGTCAATAAAGTTATTATTCTTCAAAAATGAAGTTATTATTAAAATAAAGTTATTATTATTCAAGTTCATCTTATCAACTGATAAAAACCTTCCATGTTTCTTTTCAGTTTTTTTAAACGTTTTTTTAAAATCATTGAGAGCCTTATTCTCTTTACAAACAAATATTCCACTACACATCAATAGAATTCTTTTCTATCATTTTAATCATCTAACATATTATATAACAATGCTATCCCATGCACCCTTGGAGAATCCTCTCTTTTAACCATTGTCTTTGTGTCTTTTAAATAGGTTTATACCTTTAATTCTTGTACATTTTTCCTGTACCTCTATATCTTGTTTCTGTCTTTTGTAGCTTTTTTTCCTCTTCCCTCTCTTCTTCTCCCTCCCCTTTTTATTCCCTTTTCTGTCTGGTTCTCCCTTCTGTGATCCTCCCTTCTGCTTCTTCCTAATATTATGATTACTTTTCAAATTACTCTCTTTTTTTGGTTGTTGCTTCAGTGCTTAAGTTTTTAACTCCCTTTCCCCCCTTTCCCTTTTTACCCTGCTTAAAATTGCTTGGTCATTAAAGATGGCTTCTTCGTTGTCCCGCCCTTCTTGTTCTGCCAGCATTTCTTGTTGTTTTTCATAGTTCAAGATCTCCATTTCTAAAAATTGAAACACGAAGCCAAAAGATCCTCTTCTGTCTTGTGCTTCTTCTTTTTGTTCTTTAAGTCTCATTTTTAACTCTTCAAGGAGTGATGCCATTTTAAAAAAATTTAAGCAACCCCCAATTGATTTTATTTTATTTCATTAGGATCCTCCATCCAAAGTTCCAGGAATCATCCAATAATTCAAAGCTGTTTCTTGCTTCTTTTTTCACTTTCTCTTTCCAGGGGCTTCCTTCTCTTGTAACAAAGTTTCAGCTACAATGTATCTTTTGCAAGCCTTGTTAAAATTCTACTATCATTTTTTTTAAAGTTCCAGGTGATCTCCTCCACTTTCCAGATTCTACCCTCTTTTTTCCTTTTTCCCTCAGCTGCTTTCTTTCTTTTTTTGAAGAAAGTTTTTAAATTATCCAAGAATCTTTTATCCCTTTGACACTTTATTTTCAGCTAGAAATAGCCTATTAATGTCAAAGTGGATTAGTATCAATTTCTTATTCAAATATCTTCTTCTTAATGTTCCTAGTCAGTTAAAACTGCCGATGTTAGAGGAAAAAAAGACAATTCTGTTTCCTTTCCCTTTCTTTCACAGCTTAAAATCCCTTTTAGGAATAGTATTAGTCTTTAAAATTCAGGTTCCAGGTACCTTAAATAGATGTTCTCCATTCAACCCGGTCAGTCAAACTTTCTCCTTTAAATTTCCTCCTGCACAATCTTGTCTGGTTGGGTTCTTCTTTGAGGTGGCCATTTCTGACCACCGCTGCAACCGCCTTTAGGAAGGGGAGTGATGGCCAGCTGAGGAGGAGAGATGCGGCTCTCCTCAACCCTGCTGATGGCTCCCCCTTCTTCACCACCTCTACAGGGTGGCTTCAGCCCTGAATCCGGGCAGCTCGGGGCACTCCAGTGGCGAGCACAGATCAAAACCGTAGACAATCGTGATTTTGGTCTGTCGCCGAAGAAGCCCAAACTGGAAGTCCTGAGGTTTTTGATAATTATCTGCTCCTTACATGCACCTGAAAAGGTACATAAATGGAATCCATCACAACTGCTATATATTGTATACTGCTTGTTATGGTAATGAACAATAGTAGGAGCAGAGAAATACCAAAGTAACTAGTATTCTTATTGCCTTTTTTATTTGAGAATTTCACATGAGTCTCATAAAAATCTAAGAATACACAATTGCACACATGCATGAATACATATTCTTTCATATGATTATGTTTGTATATTAATTGATCAAGTAAAACATGTAATTACTTTAGTAACCATTTGGATTCTATGTGAATATGAGACTGCAGCCTAAGATTTATTTATAAACTAATGATTTCGCATGAATATAATGAAGTGAATAAACTTAAATTTTGCTGTATACTCTTCCCTTAGTTATTCAAACAACAGGCTGAATATATTTTGAGGGAAATTGGACAGGAAAAAGGTGAATGTAATTTTAAAAATGGAGGAAAAGACAACCTACCTTATGCTGATGGTCAGGGTTTCTTGGATGCTACTATTTATGCTACTATTTATAACATTTGCTTCAATTGTTTAAATTGAATTAAGAATTGTTTCATTCTTAAACATATCACTAATATCATTTGTATAATTTCTTCACTTAATCATTTGCATACTTAATTCCTGGATATCCTTTGTGTAGTTCTTTTCACTCACGTTTAAAATAATTGTTTAATTTCCATCAGTCGTTCTTCACTTTATTTGCCCTTTTTAATTTCAACAATCCCTTGATACCTTTGACTGCATTCTCTATTTGCATATTACAATGCCTATAATTCATCCTCATTTTTATAGAATTCATTATTTTTGTCTTTATTAGTTATCTTGCATGCACTTTTCCTGATCCAGTACTTCTTTCACTTCATCACTGTCTAAGCATCCTTTTTTGTATTTTTTCCTTTTCCTTTATGCATCTCCACATTTTACATCCTCTTTCTTTATATTCACATTCCTTTTATTGTACTGTAAAATTTATTTATCTTCCATTTTTTCCCATATGCGATTCATAGCAGAGGTGGTATTCAGCAGGTTCTGACTAGTTCTGGAGAAACAGGAGCAAAAATTTTGAGTAGTTCTGAGAACTGGCAAATACCACCTCTGACTTTTTACACTATTCTTCTGCTGCCACGCCCACCAAGCCATGCCCACAGAGCCGGTAGTAAAAACATTTGAATCTCACCATTGATTCATACCTGTTCTTCCTGCATTCATTCTATTTTCATTCTACTTTATTTCAAAAAAAAATTTCCAGGTCTGTTTTCCCAAGTTACAAATAAAGATCTTTCCATTTTCATACCTCCTTTCACTGAGTTTTCTGATTCTCTCCAATCTAATTATAAACAATAAGCTAAATCATGATTTTAGACTGATATTCATCCATGATCATTGTATTTACACTATATGCATTTATTCTTAAACTACATAATCAGACTTTTCTGATTATATTTTTACTTATCAATTGCATCATTATTAATCCTTCCATGTCCAAATGACCCAATGTCTTTTTTATGCTTTCTTGTCTTATTACAACATATCCATCTTTCTTTTTATTTGCATTCATTCAGTGTGTTGCATAATTCTTCACCAGACACATATCTTTTCCTTCCAATTATCACCTTCTAATAGAGCATATTATGCATAACAGCAATTTATGGATTTTTACTTTCATTTGCACTCACAAAAACAAATGACACTAATTCTGTGAGAGGGATCATGGAATCTTAGTGGATGATCACTTGAATATGAGCCAGCACTGAGTAGCAACAGCCAAAAAAGCTAATATAATTCTGGGTTGTATAAATAGAGACATAGAATCAAGATCATATGAAGTATTAGTACCACTTTATAAAACCCTAGTAAGACCACACCTGGAATACTGCAACCAATTTTGGTCACCATACTACAAAAAAGATGTTGAGACTTTGGAAAAGGTTCAGAAGGTGCAACTGATATGATCAAAGGCCTGGATATGAAAACATATGAAGCTGAGTTTGGCTAGTCTAAAAAAAAAAGAAGAATTAGGGGTGACATGATAGCAGTATTCCAATACTTGAGGAGCTGCCACATTCTCCAAAGGACCAGAAGGCAAAACAATGGTTAGAAACTAATCAAAGAGAGAGGCTATCTGGAGTTAAAGAGGAACTTCCTAACAATGAGGACAATTAACCAGTGGAATAGCTTGCCTCCAGAAATCATGGGCACTCCATCACTGGATGTTTTTAAGATAGATAGTCATTTTAAGTCTAGATAGTCATTTATCTGAAATAATATAGATTCTCCTGCTTGAGCAAGGAACTGGACTAGAAGACCTCCAAGGTCCCTTCCAGTTCAACCATTCTGTTTTAATTCATATTTTATTTTATATTTTATAATTTCATTCATAAGTTTCACTTTCCCATATGTTTTTATCAAATCATTCCATGGCCCAGGGGCTAGATGTGGCCCATGAGGTGCATATATCTGGCCTGTGAAGGACTGGTCTGCAGTGCTTCTGCCAGTGAAAATGGAGCTCAGGAGGGCTGCTGTGGCCCTCTTGAGCTCCATTTTCACCAACAAAGGGTTGCATATGCATATGCATATGCATATTTCATGAAGAAAAGTGTTCTTGATGGCTGCAGAATATTCACACATAGGACATTACAATTTTTTCTTTTAGAGTTTACCTTACAAAGATCTGTTTACATAACTCTACTTTACAAAGAACTATCAGCATACATACACAAAATGAGAAAAATTTTAATAACAAAGAATTAACATGGCTAATATAAACTAACACCTACTTTAGGGTTTCCATTGTATTAAAAATATAACATATTCAAGCGGGTTTAAAACTTCACTTCTATGTATCTTTGCTTGGCAGTAAGTCTATTGAATTTAGGTGAGACTTCTATCTGGAAAAAAGATATAAAATTGGATCGTTTAAAAATATATACATTGCAAATGCAACAATATGTGCCTTGATAGAAATAGACTGTAGAGGGCAGTTTTTTGCTATTAACATGCTATGCAAACTAATTTTTCTTTTTCGACTCTGCTTGAGTCACTTATTTTTTAACAGAATCTTCTGGAGGAGGACCTCCCTTTTAAGGAAAATAAAGAATAGCAAGATTAGAATTGATTATCAGATATTTTATTGATAATCAAAAATGATTATTTTATTAAAAAGTAAAATATTTATTTTAGTATAAACCAATTCTTTTAAAAGACATGCAAGAAAACCTGTGGAATTTGCAAATGATATTCAGTATGTTTATTTAAAATGATTGCATTTATACAACTAACATTTATGAAAAAGATTTCTTATTAAAAAATAAGTATTTGTCATACCTTCCCTATTGTTTTGTTTATGCAAAACAACCAAATAGCTTTATTGTTGGAACAATCTTCTTCAGAATTAATCCTGGATGCTAGACCTTGAATGGGTTACACAATAATTCCTTTTAAAAATCCATCTGCACTGTAGATGCACGCAGATATAAATTCCTATATGGAAGGATGGGGTGGCATTTTGGGTATCTAATTCAAAGGATAGTGAGCCTGCTTGTATTTTATAGTCAATTTTTCTGTAGAACTGCTGTAGCATAGTAGCCCTGCATATCAACCACTTTTTGGATTTGAGGTAATTGATAAGAATCAGAATATCTTCCAAATGACATCTGGACACATGTTAAGATTATCTTTAAGCAGAGTACATGAAGATACAGTCTGTCACTTTATAAATTCTGGCTGGCTAACATTGTTAAAAAATATAAAAGCAGAAAACAAAACAATATGCATAAAACAGCAGCTAATGTGGAAAAAAAAACTAATCACAATTAACCTAGGTCCATGTTGGTGAACCTATGGCATGCTTGCTGGAAGTGTCAAGGAGGGCTACTCTGCCGGCTCGCGGGAGATCACCTGGAAGAACCTCACTGCACATGTGTGTGCACGCCACCACCTGACAGCTGATTGTCATGTATCTGGCACGCATGCATGGGGGGTGGGAGTGTGCAGGAGATGGGCATGCATGCGCAGAGATGTGCAGCACATGGGGAGAGTCATGTGCGCATGTACAGAGATGTGAAGTGTACACAGGGGGATCGCACACACATGCACAGAGATGCATGGCATGCAGGGGATCACATACGCATGTGCAGAGATGCATGGTGTGCAAAGGGATTGTGTGCACATGCACAGGGGGCATGAGGGGGCAGTATGCATTGCCTTTTTGGGTACTAGCACACGAGCACACATGCAATTTTCAACACGGGAGCCAAAAAAGATTAGCCACCACAGACCTAAGTCATGTATGGTTTTATCCCATCTCCTAAACCTCCAGATCTAGTAACATATGAATTTTAGGTGATAAGTCAATAAATCAATTAATGCATTTTTGTTGATTAATCTGTTCATTACATCTTAATATCACTAAAATCTTTTGAAGCAAGATGTAAAATTGGTTTTGAATGATGCATATTATTCCTTTAAAACAGTGGTCCACAACCTTTGACGACCAGCATTCCAGCTGGAGGGGAAAGGGGAATGCACGTGAGTGGTGGGCTGGTGCACAAACGCATGCACTCGCAGCTTGATTTGCATGAGTGGCAGGCACATGTGCATGCAGCTTGACTTATGCAAATGGTGGACTGGCGTGCATGTGCATGCACGTCCTCCTGCCACTGACGCAGGTCAAACTGCGCATGCACACCATCAGCTGCTTGCGTGGCCTGGTTCCAAATAGGTCATGGCCTGTAGTGGGATGTAGTCAAGGGGTTGCAGACTCCTGCTTTAGAAGACACATTTCTCCTTTTGTGGTAAAAGGAAAAATGCTTCTTTTAGATAGTGCTAATGGTTTCCTATGTAAGCCAGCAATGGGTACCTTGCTACTTCCAAATGTTATTACATGCTGGCACATCATTTCTGGTCTTCTGAATACATTTGATATATACCAGTTTGCATACAGAAGGAATAGATCTACAGAGGATACCATAACCATCTCTCTTCACACTGCTCTGATTCATCTAGAACAGCAGAAGGGCTATGTGAGGATGCTTTTTGTAGATATTAGTTCTGCATTTAATACAGTTGTTCCACATAGACTAATATCTAAACTTCTAGACTTTAGCCTTTCTTGTTTAATCTGCCTTTGGATTATGGATTTCCTGTCCAGCCGCTCACAGAGGTAATCATACCTCTTCAGCCCTTATTCTTAACACTGGTACACCACAGGGTTGCCTATTGAGTCTCTTACTCTATACTCTTCACGTGCATGACTGCATTCCCAATCACACTAGTAATACTATTGCTAAATTTGCAGATGATACAACAGTGGTGGGACTCATCTCTGAGCGGGATGAGTCTGCCTATCAAGATGAGGTGGACCGGTTGCTTTCATGGTGTGGAGACAATAACTTGGTCTTCAACACCAGTAAGATCAAGGAGCTTATAGTGGATTATACAAGGAACATATCAGACATCCAACCCTTGCTTATCAATGGAGACTGAGTGGAACAAGTGGACAGTTTTAAATTTCTGATTTTAACCATAAAAGAGGATCAGACCCGGGGTGCTCACATTTCAGCACTGGTCAAAGGGGCCCAGCAGAAATTCTACTAGCTGAGACATCTCAGAAAACAATTGAATGAAAAACTGCTGGTGACCTACCATTGCATCATAGAAAGTATTTTAACTTACTGCACCTCTGAATGGTTTGCCAATTGCACAGTGGCAGATAGGAAAGCACTCCAGAGGCTTAACATCATTGCCCAGAAGATCATTGGCTGCCCTCTTCCCTCTTTAGAAGAGCTTTCTAGCTTCCGCTGCCTTAAGAAAGTTTAAAACATTCTCAAAGATCCCTCATCCTGGGAACCCTTTTTTTGAACTGTTACCATCTGGCAGATGGTACAGAATAATAAAAACAAGGAAAAATAGGCTGAAAGACAGCTTCTATCCCAGGGCAGTAGCTCTTTTGAATTCTGCTGTATAGTGCAGTATTGGTGCGGTGTCAGGGTTTTTTGGTTCAATGTGTAGAGGATGAAGATTGTGTGTTTGTCTTTATTTTCATGGTCATGTTCATGATGTGCACTGAAGATGGTGTTTGATTTTGTTGTACAAGATGCAATGACAATAAACTAAACTAAACTAAACTAAATTATTCAGCTTAAGTGATTTTTCAGGATTCAGACTAGAAAAAGACAATGAATCAGCCAATTTAATTGAACCAAACAGGATGCACATTAAAAGGACAGCTCACAGCCATGTGGGTTAGATCAGAGGTTGCTAACTTTTTGGACCTCAGGGACCACCAAACTCATAATTTTAAGTCTTGTGGACCAGAGACCCCTGGGAAAATCCCCAAAAAAGTCTGCAGGAAAATTCCCCACCCATTTTCTTACCGATCAATCGTTCTTTATTTGGGATTGCAGGATACTGTTTCCAACTCTGTTCTCAGGGAAAGAGAGAGAGAATGAGAGAGAGAGAGAATGAGAGAGAATGTGTGAGTGAGAGGTATTTGGCTTCATGCATGGAAAGCAACAGAAGCAGCAGAAGTCTTTCTTTCTCTCCCCCAAACTCCACCAGAAATGAGTCTTTGTGAAGACTTGTGCTGGCGCAGCCTCTTGGAGCAGGATGGCTTGCAGGGGCCCAAAGATTCGTTTCTGATGAAGTTTGGGAGAGAGAAAGAAAGACTTTTGCTGCTTTCCTTGAGTGCAGCCAAAAGCAGAAGAAGAAAGAAGCAGAAAGAAGCAGCCCGGTGGCCAGGTCAGGCACATGGGGCAAGTGGAAAAAATTCCCCCCTCTGCCCTTTCCCCCCTCTCCTCACTACCTTGTGTTGTGCACAATGCAAACAACACATTGTGTTCCCACAGGCCATGTTGGCGGTTCAGCCTTGTGTTCCCGCACAGCCTGGATTAATTGGTTTGGGGTGTGCTTTGCGGGTGACATTTCTCTGCAGACCACCAAAATTTTCTCATGGACCACCAGTGGTCCCTGGCCCACTGGTTGGTGACCACTGGGTTAGATGGTCTATAGCTGAGGTGTCTGGTTTCTTAGAAGGAAGAAAGCCAGTAGGGATAAATGGCATCCTTTCCTTGTTATTTCTATATCTAGATTTGCTAATAACATATGTTGGTCAAATTTACATATAAAAATAACTGAGGACTGTCTCTTGGAGGCTTCCAAAAGAAGGAAGCAGACATGGACAAATATGATAATGTCTCCTTCCAAACTCCATGTTGGTGTTCATTTTGAAAAGACCTATATACTCATGTGCACAAGCAGACTGTTATAACATTAGACCAGGACTGTCAAACTCCCAGTCTGCAGGTTGGATATATCATGGCCACACCTACTTCTGGTTTACTGAAGGGGGAAAAGTCCTAATATGTCATGTGACACCACTATGACAATGTGAGTTTGAGACTCCTATATTAGACTGAAAGCTTAAGGGTTTAAGGTAATATTAAATATTTTTATAGCAATCCTAATCTCAATGTTTGTAATGTTTCTCTGACTTTTTGTTACCATTTCTCTGAAGAAGTAAATGACACTTTTATATTTTTGGATAAACTTTGTCCTATGAATATTATTCCCATAATGAAACAAGTAGCAACCCGATTCCATAGTAAAGTTCTCACATGAAATAATTTAAAAGCCAGTTTGTGGTTAATGTATTGGCTAGAAAGCAGGACACAATGAATTCTAGTCATATCTCAGTCATGAAAGGAAACACTACAAAGCAGTGGTGGAATGTATTGTTGTCTTTTGAACCTGATTAACTTGGTCAAAAATGCTAACGGTCTATGGAAATTCTCAATCATCCAGAAGAGGTTGCCCCAAAGGTGCTTTTCCAAAAGGCAACTGGACTTCCTGGGTTTCTTGTTGTTGTTTGTTTACTTGTTTAAAAAAATTTAGCTTCTCATACAAGAAGCTTGTTTAGAATTGATGGGGGAAATGGAAAACTGAAAAAAAACTTCTTGGATGAAATGTGAAATATTTTCAAAGAAAAAAAATGAAGAAAGTCCAGTTGCCTTTTGGAAAAGCACCTTTGGGAAAGAAAGCTAGAGCTTCCCTATCTCTGTTATAGGGGGGGGGGTGGAATTATGGTCTGACAAATTCAATCACATTTATTGGATCCAACAGTTAAAGTTAGATCCAACATTTAAAAGACTAATATTATCTTTATGCTGCAAATGGAATGTAAGGAGCAAGGACTTACTTAAATTTCAGTAAGATTCCAAGGCAGAGGTGGGATTCTACCAGCTCACACCTATTCAGTAGAACCAGTTGTTAACATTCTAAGCAGTTCAAAGAACCGGTTGTTAGAAGAAATTACTGGCCTAATCCTGTAAGGAAGGCAGGAAGGAAACATTCTGGTGTATCTCCATTAACCCTTATTACATTCTTGGCAGGACTAGACTTCCTGTCTCAGGAACTTTTCTGGAGTTTTTTTTCCCCCTCCTTTGCTGGTACTTTGCTTGTGTGGAGTGACCATTCAAAGTTACAATGGCACTGAAAAAAGTGACTTATGACCATTTTTCACACTTACGACTGTTGCAGCATCCCCACATTCATGAGAGGCCAGGTGAGGAGATGCGTGCCTTGATATTGAGTTGGCCACGCCCAGCCAACAACATGACCACCAAGCCATGTCCACCCAGTCACATGACCACCAAGCTACGCCCAACAACTAAGCCACGCCCACAGAACTGGTTGTTAAAATTTTTGAATCCCACTCCTGTTCCAAGGCACAAGTCAAAGTCAAAAGATACATTTTGTGTTTAGTAGTTCATTCTCTATAGGGAAGAATATTAACTTGGAAGGGTGAAAACATTATAATGTATCTTCAGCATATCAAAAAGATAATTGGTGAAGTGATCCCAGGTAAGAACCATGAATATTTGCAAGAAAAGAGATATGAGAGAAAATTCTTAATAATTATTTTATGAAGACAAGGGGCCAGCTTGCGTATGTTGCATGACAGAAGCTTGATCTAGAGAAGAAAGGTTTTTAGTTTTCTTTGAACAAATCCTAGATTATTTCTGGGTCAGTTTGTTGACCTATGATTGATTCCTTGAATAGCTGTTTTGATTAAAAACATTGCTTTCCTGCCTCATCCAGAAGAATGTTTTATTTCCACTCCTGCTGAGGTCAGTCAGTCTCCTCCCAACAGGACTCCCTCACACATTGACTTGTTTCCCTGAAAAAACAACACAGCAGAAACAGCAGTTTTTAGCCCCATTAAGTACCAAGCTTTATGTACCCACTACTGAACAATAGAGACAGCAAGAAATGTTATTTTGTTGTTGATTGGAGTCCCAGGATATAAAATGGTCATGGGCTTGTTTGAGCATGAAGGATGACGTCTCATTATGAGTCAGCAAATAACTCATGAAAGGCTTGAAAATCTTTATGGCCCCTTTGCTTCCTTTAATGTTGATAAAAGTTTGAAAAAAAAATCTTTGGTTGTCCTCTTTTTTAAAAGTGATTTCCTTCTCTTCCTATCTCTGTAGCTGTATTCAATTTTCAAATTAACCTGGTTAGGAAGACTGTATTGTTACTGGATTCATATAATTGGCTAACCCAGTTTGTGCTCAGTATGCTGTATAAACAACCATTGCAGCTTTGGTGATAATTAAGATTTTAAAAAGCCAATTTGGTTTAATCGTTAAGGCACAGAAGAATCTGGGGAACAATAACCTCTAGCCTAGAATCAGGCCTAAAGCCAGTTGATGACTTTGGGCCAGTCAATCTCTCAGCCCTAACAAGCAAACAGTGACAAACCACTTATGAAATGTTACCAAGAAAACTGCCAAGAGTCAATATGGACTTAAAGTCACATACACAAAATCAAAACATAGTTTAAAAATCCCAGGTTAAAAAACCTCTAACAAATTTTTCCTGTAATTTTGATTTACACCTGTGATATACAAAAAAGAGCATAAAACAGTGGCCTTTGTTATGGTCATCTTCCATAGTCATCATCCAGGTCATGTTTGTCAACCTGTTCAAATACTTCTGTTGGTAGAACTGATTTTAGCTCTTGGAGTTTGTATTCCAGCTCTCTTTCAAAACCTCAGTTGTGAAATTAATCTGTCTTATTCTTTCATGGAGAAGTTGGAGCTGTGCTTTCGGCAGGATGTTTTCTGCCTTGTGTCCCTTCACTACTGAACACAAGCACAGGCTGTTGGGATGAGTTTGTGTTGCCCATATCCCGAACTGAAGTGTAAATGGTTCCTGGAATTTTTCTGGAAATCTGTTCATACTCCTGCACCATTCGAAAGCTGTTCATCCCAAAGTGCATAGCTAAATGTCTATGGAGATAATCAGTCATCCAGGTCATGGCTGTCAGTCCAGTTGTCTCTTGGAAAAGCACCTTTGGAACATTGGTTTTGAAAGAACAAAGAGAGTAAGGGAAAAATACTCTTTAATGTCAGTAGGTCATAAATAATTTTATTTTTTTTTTCAGTTCAGAGGCTGCCTAACTCCACATGCTTCTGAGTGGCGTATACTTCTACTTTATGTAGAAAAGAAGCAGTCACAGACATTTAGACAAAACAATCCATAATCAATAACTATTTCAACAACCTATCCATCCATAAGTCATAGGAGTATAATCATGTTTTCTGCTCTGAATATCATCAGATTAGGAACCATAAGTTTTTCTATAAGTTGAGGAACAACTTTTCACTTATTTCTGTAAGTTGAAAATAACTGTTTCACAAAGAGGGAGCTACAGGAAATAATATTTGCCAATATATTTGCAGCAGTGGTAGAATTCAAATTTTACTACCAGTTCTGGGCGTGGCTTATTTGGTGGGCGTGGCTTGGTGCTCATGTGACGGATGTGTGTGTGGCTTAGTGATCATGTGACTGGGTGGGCGTGCTTGGTGGTCATGTGACTGGGTGGGTATGGCCAACTCAATGTCACTCACATCAAGGGGTGCTTCACCTGGCCCCACTCCTCCCAGCTATTCCTTGTCACTCAGCCTCAGCTTAGTTCAACCTAGTTCTGTAAAAATGTTGTTCACCTTTTTTGACTTTATTATCTGCATACTATAGATGTACTTTCATGGACGACTGAAAGGAGAAAAGGGCTCACATGCTTTGCCCAAGAGTGTGAGAGGCAACAGGCTTTTAAGGGGCTGCCATAAAGAAAGGGGAGCAATATATTTTCCAAAGAAGCAGAATTCAAACAAGAAGCAATGGATGGAAACTGAACAGAGAGAAGCAACCTAAAACTAAGGAGAAACTTCCTGACAGTGAGAACAATTAACCAGTGGAACTGCCTGTCTCCAGAAGTTCTGGGTGCTCAATCACTGGAAGTTTTAAAGAAAAGACTGGACAGCCATTTCTCTGAATTGGTATAGGGTTCACCCCAAGGTCCCTTCTATTCTGATACCTTTCCCAGGATCTCTACTCAGAGTTTGACATCCTCAGTTTTCTTGCCTGAGCTGGGGGTTAGAGTAGAAGACCTCCAAGGTCCCTTTCAACTCTTGTTAAACACACATGTATTTTATGCTCTGGACTATTGACATTGAATGCATGTGAACCCTGAAAAATATGTGGTAGCCCTGGGCAAAAGAAAGGCAGAAAAATCACTCTAGGTGTAGGGACAGTGTAAAATATTAACACATGATAAATAATGGAACAATTAAAAATAAGTGAGTGGGCTTGAGTGGATTCCCCCACCCCTTCTGTCAGACTGCACTCCTTCTTACTCCAGCACTTTAACTCACAAGGGGAAAGTGATACTTGCAGTGTCCATGGGGAATCCTTGGAGAAGTTTTTAAAGGACCTGATTCCAAAACACATTTCTTTTATGTTGCAAAAGTGCTCCAAGGTTCAATTCACCCCCACCCCCTCTGTCAGAGCACACTCTTTCTCACTCCAGACACTTTAACTCACACAGGGAAAGCGATACTTGCAGCGTCCATGCCTTTTTTCCTTCCTTTCCCCTGGGCAGAAAGAGGATGTGGGAAACGGAAAGCTAGAAGAGCAATCACAAGTGAGTGTCCGGGCGACTGGGTTGGGGGGTGTGGCCAGCCGGGGTCACCACTGGTTTGGGGACCCACGCCAAATAACCACTACCAGTTCACCCAAGTAGGTGCAAACCGGTTGAATACCATTTCTGATTTGCAGATGTTTTTCCTTTAAAAATACTTTGGTGAAATGAAAAGAACAACAACAACAACAACAACAACAACAACAATAATAATAATAATAATAATAATAATAATAATAATAAAAACAAATTAATTGGAACTACACTCAAACATGTGATTTTAAAGATAAACACATGTTTCAATGATCATGTCCAATATTTATATGCAATATTTATTATGATAACTAAATTTGTTCTGCTATGTGGAGATTTTTGAACAGCAGCGCTATTACTGTTTCACACAATTGATAATACAATTGATTAAAAAAAACATGCATAATTTGATTTTCCAGTACTTTACAATGAGAAAGATGGCTGTCAATTAAAAAAAATAGACATATCATATTGCATTCATTTCTAATTACAAGTTGTTCTTATTCAGTGCCTGTTCAAACTCATGACAACACTGAATAAGTGGTAGTTGTGGCTGGTCTTTAAAGTTCCAGATGTTGCAGTCACATGAATACAATTCAAAAGCTTGGCAGCTGCCCAGATTTACGCAGCAGTCTACGTTCATGTGAACAATTTTTTTTTATTTAAAGCTATGTTTGATTCTATTTCTGATAAGACATTTGAGAGGAAATTAGTTGTAACCTTCTCTGCAACTTTTGCACAAGCAAAGTTAGTGGGGAAGGTGGCAGGAATTGTAAATTAAATCACTGCAAAGTTCCTTTGACAAACAGTATATTTAGTAGTAATAGAATAGTTAATTCTATGAAATTTTCTTTCTTTCAATTCTTTTTATACCTCTTATTTTAAAAAGTGAATGAACTATGCCATTTTTGTGCCACTTGCAGAAATGTTTATACGCTCACTTTAATACTACTACTATAATTTGCAACAGATAAGTATGATTTTTCAGTTCTATCTTTTTTCTGTCACAGTTACCAAGATTGGAACTGAAAGAATACATAATCTAAAAGTGGCTTCTTAAGTGGCTCCTAATTAGATTTGCAGATAAACATTTCCATCTTAAAATAATCATACTAAAAATATTGTATGCATTTAAATTAAACAGTTGATATTTAATTGAGGTTAGATGGCTAAATTAAATCAATTTTAGAAATTACAGTGATGGCTTCTGCATTCATTAAAAAATAAAAAGGGGAAAGGATAGGCTTACAGTTTTATATGCTTCTACTCTATTTTGCATAAATTCAAGTGTATTTTAGGACCAATAATATTATTTCTATTAAAATAATAGAATTATTTAGATAATAATAATTTAATAGAATTATTTTAATAATTCCCAAATATAGTGATAGGTAAGCTACATTTTCTTGACTCATTTATCTTTAATGAAGCCTTTTGCATATAAAATTTCAGGAATGAATGTACATTCAACAAAAATATGATTTGATAATTTTGGCTTTAAAAATTGCAAGCTCTAGTCCAAACAGTTAAATAATTTATTTGCAGATACATGCAAATACAAAGATATTCACACATAAACACACATTTAAACACACATAACAAAAAAAATTGCAGTTAATTACTGTCTTTGAAAAAAGTATGTACTTTGAGCAAATCCTGTTGAATCTACTGGCATTTGCATTCAAACAGACATTTTTGTGAAACATTTTAAATGACTATACATATATTTATCTCTCCTTGAATGTTCAAAGAAGCATAGATATTTCTTCCCCCTCTCATTTATCCTCAGTTCAACTTCCTGAGATAGTTTAAGTTATTTGAGAAGTAGTGACTACCTTAAATTAACAAGCAGCTTTCAAAATTTCATGCAGGTAACAGATAATCAACTTCTGAGGGCAAGCTGGTCCATTGGTTGATTGTTCTCACTGTCAGAAAGTTTCTCCTTACTTCCAGGTTAAATCTCTCCTTGTTCAGTTTCCATCCATTATTACTTGTCTAGAACTACAGGTGCTTTAGAAAACAGCTGGACCTCTTCCTCTTTGTGGCAGCCCCTCAAATATTGGAAGACTGCTATCATGTCTTCACTAGACTAGCCATACCCAGTTCCTGTAATTGTTCTTCATATGTTTTAGTCTCCAGTCCCCTAATCATCCTGGTTGCTCTTCTCTGTACTTTTTCTAGACTCTCAACATTTTTTTATAGTGTGGTGAATAAAACTGGATACAGTACTCTAGGTGTGATCTTACTAAGGCTTTATAGAGTGGTATTAATACCTCACTTGATCTTGATTGTATCCTTCTGTTAATGCAACTTAGGATTGCATTAGCTTTTTTGGTTGCTGCTGCTGCATACTGCTGGCTCATATTTAGCTGGTTGTCCACTAAGACTCCAAGATCCCTCTCACAGTTACTGCTACTGAGCCTGGTTTCACCCAGTCTATATGTGTACTTTGGGTTTTTCTTGCCTAAGTGTAGGACTTTACTTTTGTCTACGTTGAATTTCATTTTGTTAGATATGGCCCAGTGTTCTAGCCTGTCAAGATCCATCTGGATCTTGAGCCTATCTTTTTGGGTGTTAGCTATTCTTGCTAGCTTAGTATCATCTGCAAATTTGGTAAGTTCCCCTTCTATTCCCTCATCTAAGATTTGATCCTGAGTTTCTCACATTACATGTATCACTTTTGTTGCATAGTCCCCCAATGATATAGATATCACATTTGAAGGGGTCTCCAGAATCCATTCAATGCATCCATTTTTATCTTTCTGAATAGGAACTAGACTTATATATAATCAAATGTCTCTCTATGTAAAAACCAGCTGTTGATTTAATGATCAAATCCTGAAATTTCAGATAATTATAATGCTAGTATACTCAATGAGGTGTTTCCAGCATTATAGATCCCATACCTTTCTTTAACTATAACTCTTAAAATATAAAGATAAAATATAGGGGTTGTAAAGATGGGCATTGCTCTAAATTGTGGTGAAATTTGGTTTACAAGTTTTAAATAGTTCTATTTCAGATGAAGAATGTATTTTGGGGGCATTAGAATAGCCTCTTTTTCAGATTATCTTTTAATATCCAATCATTTTTGCCTTCATTGTAGAGATTTTAATATTCTTTTCATCTTGATTATCATTTTGCCACAAAAATGAGAAGGGGGGATACTATTGAGCAAAAACAACACCCACAAATTCAACTGAGAGATACTATAAGCCACTACAATTAAAAAAAATGTTGAGCTGCTGTTTTCCAATTCTTTGGATCATTGCAGGTTAGCCATTTAAAACCAGTTATTGCTAATAATAATAATAACTAATAATATTCATTATTTTTTTACCATTTTCCAGAAAATTATTGAATTTCAATGCAACTGTTTAAAACCTAACCACATTTCTTTTTCTCATAACCTTAATAATAATTCCAATTGGTTTATCACATCTAGCCATACTCCTAGTAATTTCAGCCAACAGACATGTCCAACTTTATAGCAATGTATCTGCATGCAATTTTCCATTCATTAAATATATTCAGAAATAAAAAGAAAAGTTATTCACTTATGAATTGGTCAAGACTCCAACAAGCAGTGACAAATAAATATTATTTCTACTTTGTCTTATCTCTTGAGTCACAGTTAAATATCTGTGCTGAGTCTCAATCATCCAAGTCATGGTTGTCCCAAAGTGATTTTTCCAAAAGGCAACAGGATTTTCTTGTTGGGTATTTTCTTAAAATTTCATTTTTTAGCTAAGAAGCTTCTTCAGTTCTAACTGACTTTAAAAAAAACAAAAACAAGAAAGTCCAGTTACCTTTTGGAAAAAACATCATTGGAAGCCTCAGTTAAACATAATTCCAAAATAATTAGGAGTTAAGAAAGAAGCACTGACTAAGTTATGAAAACATGTGATCACTGCTTCTTTCTTCACTCCTATTATCTGACCTCTTTCCCAAGTGGCACCAAGTTTCTCACATATAAATCAAAAACTAATTTCTTAGTTGAAAAACCACAGGTAAAAATAAAATTCTGCCAGAATTGTTAATAATAAAACCTGATTGATGGACTTTTTTGCTATCCCCTTGTTTTATTGCTATTAACAATTCCCGAAAAAGTTCCTTAGTTCCATGACTTTTCCAACATAGGAAAAAAGAGAAAAGACTGGATCTCAACCAGTACTTTGTAAATAATGGTAAAATTTATAGTAGATTTCTCCACCATAAACTTTCAGATTGGATGTACTCAGGAACACCTGGACCCTGAAGAGGTAGGGTATGATGAACCGTAGTCTTTCAAAATAACCCAAAACCCAAAACATACCTTAAAGTCCGGTAAGGCCTTCAACTTAAACTTCACTGTTTTATTAGGCACAGTTTAAAGTCACAAAGGTAGATAATGAGGCAAACAGAAAACCAAAACAAACCGCATTGATGAGAGTTCCGAAGCAAACCAAGATAACTAATCATAAACTCCAGGAAAATAACTGAGAAAAGTCCATGGAAGAACGCCAGCAAAGACAAAACTCTTTCAAGGTGAACACTAAATTGACTCCTACAAATTCTAACTGTGCAGTTGCAAACTTATATACATAGCGCCCACCTGCAAGCCATGAGGAGTATCATGGTAATCTCCTCTTGAGTAGACCTTGCTTTTCCCTGATCCTCTCCTCCCTGCGTGACCTAGGATGGATAGAGGATGGGCCTGGATCCTCCTCTTACTGCTCAGCCAGTCTCTGCCCTTCCCCAGCCTCCTCCACCACCTCTGGAACCACACTCCCACTCCCTGTTGGCTGTTCCTCCTCTTCCTCAGAATCAGTCTCCACCAGGGGCATTACACTATCCCTCCTGCAGGGCCCCCTCCCCTGGGTCCAGGCAGATGAGGACATTAAGGAAACTGAGCATGAAAGTCCTGGACCAAACGAGGAGCATGAACATCAGTGACATCGACCCAGGTGAAGTCCTCTGATCCATAACCTTTCCATGCCACCAAATACCGAAATCGGCCCCTCAACTGGCATGAATCTCGGATGCTATCTACTTCATACTCCTCCTCTCCCAGAGGAGTTACTGGGGCCGGCAGTGATGGAGCCGGTCTATGCGGACTGTCAGCCGAGGCAGGGACTAACAGGGAATCATGAAAAACTGGATGGATATGCATGGTCCATGGCAGGGAGAGACGATAAGCCACAGAATTGATCACCGCCTCGACCGGAAAAGGTCCCAAGTAACAGTGATCGAGCTTTTTCGATGGTTGCATCATTGGTAAATATTGAGTAGAGAGCCAAACCCGATTGCCGACCGCTAAAGGTGGAACATTGCAACGATGTCAGTCTGCAAACTGTTTATAGTCTTCCTTGGCTCTCTCTAGTTGATCGCGGACCATATGGTGCATGGCCTTTAACTCCTGCAAAAACGTATCCACTGCCAGAACTGGGGAATCAGACGGGGCTAAAGGGAAAAGTCGTGGATGAAACCCATAGTTAGAAAAGAAAGGGGACACATGGGTGGATGCATGTTGAGCATTGTTATAAGTGAATTCTGCCACTGACTTCCACCCAATTGTCTTGTTGAGTATTACTGAAACAGCGGAAGTACTGCTCCAAAATAGCATTCACTCTCTCTGTCCCCCAGTTTCGGGGTGATGAGCAAACAACAGACACACCTGAACTTGTAGTTTCATGAGTAGGGTCTGCCAGAAGCATGCCGTAAATTGTACCCCCCAATCTGATACCGTGCGGTCTGGTAACCCATGCAACTAGAAAACCTGGGAGATAAACAATTGAGCCATCATCTTGGCCGATGGAAGACCTGCAAACAGAATAAAATGGGCCATTTTAGTCAACATATCCACCACCACCAAAATAGCTGTGGCACCATTCAATGATGGTAACTCAATGATGAAATCCAATGAAACTGCCTCCCATGGTCATTCTGGTGTGGGCAAGGGCTGCAAGAGACCAGGGGGTACACCAGGAGCATACTTTGCTTGGTGAAGGATCCCACAGGACTCCATATATCCTGACACATCATGTTTAAGTCTCAGCCACCAAAATGTCCTAGAGATGAGGTGCAGTGTTTTGAACACCCCAAAGTGTCCTGCCGCCGGGCTATCATGACATTGATGTAGGATAAGGCCATGAAGAGGACCTCCAGGCACATAAATGTGATCATGGAACAGGTCCCCAATATATGCCCAAGGAGCCTCTTGTCTCTCATTCTCATCCAATTCTCAACATCGAGCTGCCACAAATGGGTCCTGTCATTGCGCCTCTTGAATCCTCACTCGAAGGTCCACAGTTTCCTCGGTGGCCACAAACCGCTCTAAAGGAATCACCATCCAGGGCAAGATTTTATCCTCCTTTCAGGTATACACGGGCTTCTGAGATAGGGCATCAGCACGTTGATTCCCTCAACTCGGAACATAGGTCACCCAGAAATCAAATTGAGCGAAGAATAAGGACCATCTCACCTGACGCTGGTTCAATGTCCGAGCTGTACATGGGTGTTCCAAATTGCGATGATCCATCCAAACCTCAATTTGAGACGAGCCCCCTCCAGGTGGTGCCGCCATGTCTCAAAAGCGACCTTAACCACCAATAGCTCCTTGTCCCAAATTGTATAGTTGCGCTCTGGAACCGACAACTTCCAGGAATAATAAGCGCACGGGAACAAGGTGCCTGCGGGAGCATAGGCCTGGAGGAGCACTGCACCAACAGCCACATTGGAAGCATCTGTTTCTACCACAAATGGCTGGCCTGGATCAGGGTGTTTGAGGATAGGCTCAGAAGCAAAGGCAACTTTCAACACTTCGAAAGCTGCCTGCTCCTCAGCATCCCAATGGAACTTCTCCCCCTTCATGAGCAGATTAGAAAAGGGAGCAGTCAAGACAGCAAAGCGGGGAATAAATAAATAAATGCGGTAGTAGTTTGCAAACCCCAACAGTCATTGCACATCATTAACCCGCTGTGGAGGTTCCCACTCCTGAAACCATTGAATTTTTTCCGGGTCCATTTCCACCCCAGCAGGTGAAATACAATGTCCCAAGAAGTCAATCATGGTTTGTGCAAACTGACATTTCTCATGTTTAGCAAACAGGTGGTTATCACGCAAACGTTGCAACACTAGCCATACATGTTGGCAATGTTCGTGCAGGGAGTCTGAATAAATCAAAGTGTCATCTAAATAAATGACCATGAATTGATCCAACAAATCACGGAAAACATCGTGCATGAAATGCATGAAAACAGCTGGGGCATTGGTTAATCCAAAAGGCACTTCCACCAAGGGCGCCATCTTGATGGAAACAGGTACGGTCTCTGTCCATCATCGCACCTGTCGCTGCTGAAGTCTAGCATCGATACGAAGACACAGATGCATGAGCTCCTGAAGGGTGCAAGAGCATTCTGTTCACGCCAACTCATCCAGGAGCTCTGACGACAAACCCTTCTGGAACTGGTCTAATAGTGCTGCCTCATTCCATTGTACATCCTGAGCAACCACCCGAAAAATAGCAATATAATCCATGAGAGAGCCACACCTCTCCTTCAACTCTCTCAAACATCTGTTTGCTGTTTGGCTTCGAACAGGGTCCTCAAACATGGCCCAAAACTGATGGCAAAACTCAACATAATTGTCCAACACCTGGTTGGGCTGGGTCAGCAGAGTCATCGCCCACATTCTGCAGAGCCTGATAACAAACCAATAAAAAACCCCACCTTATCCCAGTCAGTGGGAAAGTCCTCAGGCCGAAGGCTCATGTAAAGCTGGCACCGCCCAAAAATGCTGGAAATTGGGCCAGCAAATCATCAAATTTATCTGGCACTGCCACTGGGCATTTTCGGTGTGGCTGGGCAGCTTGCATTTGTGCCACCTGTGCAGTCAAAAGAGCCACTTGCTGGGTTAACTGGGCAATCTCTGCTCTGGGCTGATCCATGGTCACCCCACAAAAAGCAAAAATAAGTTGAAGGGGTGTCAGGAGTCAAAATGTGATGACCCATAGTCTCTCAAAATAACTCAAAACCCAAAACATATATTAAAGTCCAGTAAGGCCTTCAACTTAACTTTACTGTTTTATTAGGCACAGTTTAAAGTCACAAAAGTAAATAATGAGGCAAACAGAAAACCAAAACAAACTGCATTGATGAGAGTTCCGAAGCAAGCCAAGATAACTCATCATAAACTCCAGGAAAATAACTGAGAAAAGTCCATGGGAAGAATGCCAGCAAAGATAAACCTCTTTCACGGCGAACACTAAATTGACTCCTACAAATTCTAACTGCGCAGTTGCAAACTTATATACATAGCTCCCACCTGCAAGCCACGAGGAGGATCATGGTAATCTCCTCTTGAGTAGACCTTGTTTTTCCCTGATCCTCTCCTCCCTGCATGACCTAGGATGGATAGGGGATGGGCCTGGATCCTCCTCTGACTTCTCAGCTGGCCTCTGCCCTTCCCCAGCCTCCTCCACCACCTCTGGAGCCACACGCCCATTCCCTGTTGGCTGTTCCTCCTCTTCCTCAGAATCAGTCTCCACCAGGGGCATGACATAGGGTATTCCATTATGAATCAATATGCAATTCTGTATCATTTAATTGATAGGTATTTTAACTATCGTAAAGCTTTCCTTTATTAATTTAAAGCTGCCTTTGACTCTATTTATCATAAGATATTTGGGAGAAAACTAACTGCAACATCTATTGATCATCATCTTTTCAGTTTGATAATCTTCTATAACAAAATACTATCACATAAATTAGATGTGACTACAATAATGGCCTAAAAGCCCTTTTGCTGTTCTTAAGAAAACAAGTATGTTTATGCACCTTTCTGTTTAATTTATACAATAATGACATTGTTGAGGCTGCTCTATTGTCCATTTATCTCCATTCTTCTTTATGCAATGTTGGGGTTATCTGTAACTCATGTTGTAGATGTCTCACTGAATTAATCTGTTACTTTAGGAATCAATTTAAATTAATTTAAATTATCACTTTAAATTATCACTTTTAAAGCCGTTTGTTATATTGAGAATTAATAAAATAGCAGTTAACAAGGTAAAGAATCTTAAGCATCTAGACATCCACTTCCAGATTTCCATCTATTGGAATAATTAATTCAGCACGCTGTCCATTGACAGCTGTCAATGCTTCCAGCATGATCCTTAAATTTGTGAGTCATTTGGCAATAACTATATCCTTGCAACAATTAAAATATACAAAGATAGGGTTTTGGACTTGCTGCTACCAATATCTAGATATTTATCTTTAAGGTATTAGACAAAATTCACTTTAAGTTTCTAAAAGCTATCCTTCTTATTCCTTGATTAACCTCAAATGCCCTTCCTCAATTAGAGTTTGACCACATCACTCTTGGGTCCATCTAAGCTTTTGTTATCTCAAATTTTGACTGAAACAAATTTGCTAATTTGTATATCTGCTCCATCTTCATCTACTCCTTAGACTTTCCTCATCTCTGAGTAGACAAATTAATTGTCACTTGGCTTATTGTGCCTTCTTATTCCTAACTATATAATTTCTGACCAACTTAAATCCTTGGCTGAACTTCAACAGTGAATTTATGCCTTCTACTTTTAAATGTCAAACTAAAAAGTACTCATTTTCATTGGGGTGGAATTGAAGCTAATTCCCCCCCTCCCCCAACAATTCCTAGATACTTTAAAACATACTGGTTACCCTGGAATTTTTTTTTACCTTGGTTCAAGTTGATGTACTACTCATTATACTAGCATTGTAAAGACATACCCATCTTTGATGTATGAGAGTGACAAAATATCTTTTGCATTGTCAAACCATGCGGTTGTATGAATAAGACATCCAGAATTCAAAAGCCCAGTTTCAAAGTTCTTAGATGTTTTTCTGACAAAGAGATTTCAGCCTTTTTTCTTGAAGACCAAACATAGACAATCTTTAAAACAATTGCCATCTTTTTCGCAACAGATGTTGCTTGTAGAAGTTGAATGATCCCACTTCTCAATAGTAAATGTTTTAAACCTGCCTTGTTATGTGTTTATAAGTCTTGTGTTTGTATTTTATTGGCTTGGGACTCTAAACTAACAATTAAAATATGTAAATTTGTATAGTATTCATCTCACAGCAATCAAAAATATGAATACTCTAAGAATTGTACATGCATATATGGCAGGCAAGTATATCTTTTGTCAGATTAACTTGACTTTTGTGTTATTAGACTGATATGTTTGAGATATTGTATGCATTGATATCTGGTAGCAGGTCTTTTTCCATATGTGTGATCCTTGTTTTGAACTTAAGTTTATATATACGTACCTTAACATAATTAGAAGTATGGCTTATAAATAGAAAATGCAAGGTAGAATCAATATTGAACTGGGAATTGAAATGTTTTGTTCTTTCCATATAAGATGTGATTGTGGAAAAAAAATCTACTTTTCCCTGAATCTATTCTTAACTATACTAGAGGTCCCTGATCACTACTAGACCATGGCCCATTCAGAATTGGGCTGTGTAAGTGGTGGGCAAACATGCATGCACGAGCATCTCCATTTGCATGAGAAATGGGTGCTTGTGCTTGTGGGCAAAGCTTCATTTGTGAGAGTGGCAGTTGCTTGCACTTGTGCATGAAGCTCTATTTGTGCAAGTGGTGGGCACTCACTCGAACTTTTCCCTCTCCCCTTACAAGTCTACCAAGCTGGAAAGGTTGGCAACCATCCCTCTATACAATTGGCCTAATGCAAAAATTCCCAGCCAGCATGGTAGTTGAAGATCATAATTGATGGATATCATCATTGAGAAAGCCATATTATAAGTAAAGTGACACCAAAATGATAATCTAACCAGGCAAATGTCATAATAACAAACTTGCATCAAGATACCTGGTATTCAACTCATGGCATTTGCATCATGATATCATAATGCATGTGTTGTCGTTCGTTTATCTTACCCTTTTAATGCCTGTAATAACATTGGTAACTACGGATGAAAAGAAAGGGTTTATGGTTATTGGTTGTATGTTGCAGAAATACATAAATTAACCATATTTTTATAAACTGAGCAAATGCATTTACACATGCATGCTTATGTTTTTATATCCTCTGTTGCTTTTTATTTCATGCAATAAACATCCTGCACATTTTGCAAGGAAATCTTTCCTTCTTTCATAGTTTAATACCTTATCCTATAAATATAATCAGAATTTAGACGAACCTAAAGACAGCTATTCTCTAAAGACTTGATTTGTATCAGAAACACAGCTGAAGTTACACATATCTGAGAAAAGGGCATTAAAAAGGTTTAATGAATTTGCAATGAATCCATATATCAGACTTTGGAAGCTGATACTAAATAAATTTCAGAAAGTTTTAAACAATATCAGATAGGAATGGTCCAATATACTACATATTGTAACAGTGAAAGAATTATTATCCATAAAGAAAAATTAAAGGAAATTGTCACAGTAGTTGTAAAGCAAATGTTACAGTACACTTGCATCTATAATTGTGAGAAATATATTCAATAGCTGTATTAACATTTTTCTAGTGGCCATTTTTATAATAGTAATCTAAAAGCAAAATGTGTCAAACAGGGAAAAGAAAAGAAAAGTTCTTCCTTTCCCCCCCTTATTATATTTTTGTGGTTTTTGACAGTTTCATTTTAATAGTTCTGGATAGCTTCAGACATAACACACTTCCCTTCATGGCAACTAAGACTAATCATAGTCTGATTCTTTAGCCACTATAGAAAACCCCAGCTACAGAATAATCGGGGAAGCCATAGAGATTGAAAAACGACTTGAAAGTGTGAATAGAAGAGATGACTCCACCAGACTGTCAATTATCTGGAAGCCTGCACTCACAAACAAAAAAAATCTCCACACTACAAGCCAAGCAAACACCTGGGCACAAACAGACACCCCAGATACCTCCAGCCCAAACATACCCCAGCCAGCCACCCAGATGAAACCTAGCTTCCTAATAAACGATAGCTGGCCATTCACCCGAAGCCAAGCCATGCTGAAAGCCCCCAATACATGAAACACAATGTTGCTAGCTAATCAAGACAAAAAAATGCTTCAAACAGACAGAAAATATTAGAAACACCAATCAATCAGAACACAACAAACTCCACAGCAAAGACCAATAAACACAGACCAAGACTCCCAACCAATTAGGATGAAGAAAAAATCATTCTAACAAAGCCCGAGGCTAGTACCAAATTTACAACAGAAATGGCTGTGAAAGCTTGACACACAGACGAACCCAATACACAAGCGTGATGATGGCAAATGAGATTTTGCCGAAATGTCGCTACAATTTAAAAAGCATATATGTGTGTGTGTGTGTGTGTGTGTGTGTGTGTTTTCTTAAGTTTTCGTGTGTGTGTGTGTGTGTGTGTGTGTGTGTGTGTATGTGTTTTCTTAAGTTTGCGTGGGTACTTACATGTATGGTATTCAGCTTTGTTTGGGTATTTTCCCCTGTCATTATAGTTGTGCTTTTAAAGTTGTAGCAACGTTTCGGCAGAATCTCATCTGCCATCATCAGGCATCCTCATCAGTATTGTGTTCGTCTTCTGTATTGTGTTCAATGAACACAATACAGAAGCCTGATGATGGCAGATGAGATTCTGCCGAAACGTTGCTACAACTTTAAAAGCACAACTATAATGATGTGGGAAAATACCCAAACAAAGCTGAATACCATATATATATGTATGTATGTATGTATGTAGGTCTAAGTGTGTTCAGGTCTTTTCCCATGTAAGATTAAAAGTATTTTGGTGATGTTTCGGTGAGGTCCCACTCGCCATCCTCAGGCTGGTGCTTTTGGCTTTGTGCCAGTGCAAGCAGTGTGTGATCGGAGCTGCCATCTCTCTATAAATACTGGTGGGGGGGTCTGGTGTGCTGGGCTGGTTGGCTGTGCTGCTACCTCTTGGTTGGTTGATGGAGTTGATGTTGGTATAATGGGCTGTGTGATGGCCTTGTGAGTTTTGTTGTGGAGATATCCTGGATGGCAAGTGGGACCTTGCCGAAACGAAAAGACCTGAACACACCTAGACCTACATACCTGTACCCATGAAAATCTATGAATATACATATACATATACATATACATATACATATACATATACATATACATACATACATACATACATACATACATACATACATACTGCTGTGCGCTTTGATGTGTCAGAAGACACAGGTTCAAGTAATGAGGAGGGTTTGGCATTGGGATTTGAGCCTGTTTTAATGGGAGATGCAGACATGAGCCAGGAGGATGAGGAAGGGTCAGAATCACCAGAACCTTCCTCATCAATTATGCCTCAGGTGACAGCAGATGATCAGGAGAATGTACCAGAGCCCTTAGATGAAGATCAAACCGAAGAATCTTGGTTTGATGCAAGGAACAGATGTAAGCAGAAACGTCAAGCACAAACTGGAAGGAGACGTCAAATCAGGGACTGAATAAGAGACTGACACGCCCCTTCAGGAAATATAAGGAGGTGTGTTAGCCCGGAAGCCCTGTTCAGATCAACTTGTTGATTTGCGTTGCAGTTGGACAATTTATTCTGTTTTGGAATTCATCTCTGATATATAGTGCTTCTCGTTATCTTAATTGGCTGACAGCTTCTGGGAAAACTGCCAACGATGAATTCAGACAAAGGAAAGTTAACTCTGTTGTTCCTGGTCTTTTCTGTTTGAATATTTTCCTTTGGACATTTGGACTCTCACCTCGTGGCCACAGGTGAGACAGAATATATATATATATGTGTGTGTGTGTGTGTGTGTGTGTGTGTGTGTGTGTGTGTGTGCCTGATGATGGCAGATGAGATTCTGCCGAAACGTTGCCACAACTTTAAAAGCACAACTACAATGATGTGGGAAATACCCGAACACATATATATATATTCTGTCTCACCTGTGGTCTTGATGTGATGTCTGTGCAGTATCTTACTAATTTTGTCTGTAGTACCTCTTATGTAGGGCAGGACAGCTGTTCCATAGGTCTGTTCATCTTCTGGGTCTCTATTATGTCTCAGTGTGTTTTTGTGGATCAAGCCGGTGATTTTGCTTTTGTGGAAGCCATTGGCTGACAGTACTTTAGTCAGGGTGCATAGTTCAGTCTTAATGTGTGTCTTGTCTGCCAGGTGTTTGGTTCTAGTAATTAGTGTTTTAGCCATGGAGTTTATCTGTGCTGGGTGGTGGTGGGATTGGGCGTTGAGGTAGCGGTTAGTGTGTGTTTTCTTCTGGTATATGGTGTGTCCTAGTGTGCCATCTGTTTTTTTTGTAGATTAGTACATCTAGGAATGGTAGTTGTTTGTTTGTTTCCATTTGCATGGTGAACTTGATTTTGAGGTGTGTGCTGTTTAGGTGTGTTAGAAAATAGTTTAGGTTTTCTTTTCCATGGGGCCAAATCACAAATGTGTCATCGGTATATCATAGTTTGGGTTTGTGGATGGCATTAGCCAGGGCTCTACAGACAAAATTAGTAAGATACTATACAGACATCACATCAAGACTGCCTTCAAAACAGACAGAAAAATAGCAGCCATCCTTAGAAACCCCAAAGATAAAATTGACCTGGAAAACCAAGGCATATACGAAGTCCCCTGTGCATCATGCCCGGCCACATACATTGGACAGACCAATAGAAGAATAAGTACCCGCCTGGATGAACACAAAAATGCAGTCAAAAAGCTGGAACACACTTCTCACTAGTCCAACACATGGAAGCCACAGATCATAGCATCAACTTCAATGGCACCAAAACCCTAACCACTACAGAAAACCCCAGCCACAGAATCATCAGAGAAGCCATAGAGATTGAAAAAAGACCAGAAAGCATGAATAGAAGAGATGATTCCACCAGACTGTCAATCATTTGGCAGCCTGTACTCACAAACAAACAAATCTCCAGACCACAAGCCAGGCAAACTCCTGGGCACAGACAGATCCCCCCTGATACCTCCAGCTCAAACACACCTCAACCAGGCACCCAGATGAAACCTAGCTTCCTAACTAATGATAGCCGTCCATTTACCCGGAGCCAAGCTGCAGTAAAGGCCTCCAATAAAGTAACACAATGTTGCCAGCCAATCAAGATACAGAAAGAGCCAAAAAACAGACAGAAGATATTAGAAACACCAATCAAGCAGAACAAAGCAAACTCCAAGACCAATAAACACAGACCAAGACTCCCAACCAATCAGGGTGAAGAAAAAACCATTCTGGCACAGCAATAGGCTGCCCCAAATTCAAATCTGAAACCACTGTAAAAGTCTGACTCGCAGATGAACACTATACAGAAGCCTGATGATGGCAGATGAGATTCTACCAAAACATTGCTACAACTTTAAAAGCACAACTACAATGACGTGGGAAAATACCCGAACAACACACACATACACACACACATACACACACACACACACACACACACATATGCACCTCTTGTCTATTTTAAAACATTCTTACATTTTCTTTTAATTAAGCCTTTTTCAAAAAATTCTCATATGTTTAAATCAAAGTCTTTTTTTCTTGTTTTTATGTAATCTCGAAAAAAGGTTTACCTCACTGCAAGGAATCTTATTTTTTTGCTGTAGAAGAAATCTCTTTTGATCTCTATATTAATTGCTTCTCAACATGATTAAGAAATCATGTTAAGAACTCAACTCTCAAACCAACTGCAAAAACATTTCTGCTTCTGCGGTTTAATCTCACAATCTATCTTTGATCAGGTTGTGTTGGCCAGAATCTGCCTTCCAGCTAGCATTCTTAGCTGCAATGTCTCTTCAATCCCTTGGGGAGCATCAGCCCACCATTATTCTCCACTAGAAGCTTGTCTTCCTTAAAATACCTTGAATGTCTTAGAGGATATTCATTTTACCATGATTTCTATTCCCAAATCCATGAAAAGCAGTTTGAAGCCAACCTGCATTTCTCTCCACTTTTTTCATTCTTAAGACTATTGTGACAAGGGCTGTGTACGCTTAAAAATGGCTAAGGCTAGTTAAAGCAACCAATACATTGATTCAGTTCCCAAATGCAACTGACTTTATGAAATTGGACAGTAGTAATGATTCTGGATTGGTAACATGTAAACATGTAAAACATGTAAAAGTGGTATGTATTTTTTCATAAATAGGATTAGGATTGACTGCATCATTATAACATCTCTTTGTTCATTCATCGATTCTCAGTGGCAGAGTATTGCATCTAATTTGAGAATTACCTTCACAATGTCAAAAGTAGACAGAAGCTAGAAAATATTTCAATGTTATTGTTTTATGCTTCCTAACATATTAGGGAAATATGCCTTTTTCTATGAGAATAGAATGTTAATATATATTTAGAATTGGGTATGTGCTTTGATACACAATTGGACCAGCCTTTTTGGTACCCTTCACCCTTGTTACATTTTCTTCTGGCCATCATAATGCCCTCCCTTTTGTATGTATATGGAATGTTATGGTACATAGACAAGAGCAAATTTACATTATACAAATTATTTCATTATTTTACCTCTACCTTACAGGGTAAGTGGAACAACTGTTCTATACACCTACCTTATATCACAAAAATATACATCAGACTATATATTTTATAATATATAGAGTCAGACGAGGAGGAAGGGGAAGGGGAACCTCGGCCAGCTTTGGAGCCTTTGGAAGTTCTGATAAGGAAGCAGAATCAGAATCAGATGCAGAGCTGGGGCCTTCCATTTTCTCCCAGGTAGAGGGGCAGCTGTCTTCGGGACCTGAGCTGAGTGACGGGGAAGAACAAATAGGGCCCATCCCAGATGCAGAGAGAAAAGGAGAGGAGAGCAATGGAAAGCAATAAACTGGCTCTCAGGAAAAAGAAGACATAGATGCTAGCCAGCCATCCCCTGGTTTGGAAATAATTAGTAGAGGTTTGGGAGTGGCCAGTTGTTACAGAGAACTATTCATTTTCCAGTGTACATCAATTGGATTCCTTTAGCAGAACCAGGTTTGTTGGAACTATTTGATCTGTATTTGAGATGCCAATGGAATCTCCTTGCTAGGAAATAATAGGAAGTGGATTTGCCTCAGCCAGTGTGAACAGGGATTGTTTTGCCCTGTTTTGAGAAGGGGAAAAGACTTTCATTTGTAACTCATTACTTTTTGTTTTGTTTGTTCAACGTGAACAAAGACTATTTCTGCCCTGACTTAAATAAAAAAAGGGTTTGTGTTACTTGTGAGTAAGCGGTTTCTGATTGCTTATGAAGGCTAGGTCAGAACAGCTATTTACATTTTCTTGCTTTGTCCCAAGCCTTCTAGGTAGTAGTGCTTTAATAATATTGCTATTAATATTATCATTTATTTTAATATCCACAGTGTGCCATATCTATACATGATGAATGAAACTGTAATTGAACTAAGAAACACAATTATGGAGTCTTGTGATATTAAAGGAACATCAGTTACATTTAGGCAAATAGATTGTCTGGATATTTCCATACTTTGATGCCACCAATTACCTCCCCTATATCATCATTGTACAATAAAAAGTTTTATCAGGAAAAAATATTCCAAATCTGAAACTTACAAGATAACTAAATGTTCTGACCAATTGATTTATCTTGAAAATTTCAATATTTTACATCCACATTAAAGTCAACCTAGTCAGTTTGTTGTAGTAGATCAGATTTAGGCATGGAAGCCAACTTACTGACTTTGGGTCAGTCATGGTCTTTCAGCCCTTAAAAGGCCATGACAATTCACTTGCATGACTTGTTGTGTAGTCACCAGTTGTCAGACAAATTTTAATGAAACCATATTACAAAAATGAAAAAGAAACCTCCTTGTGCCAATCACTACATATTTGGAAAGAATTTATTTTCTTCATTTTGGTTCCTTTTGTATACTAACTTACCAACCATTTATTAATAAATTGAAATAATCATTAAAATCAGATGTGGGCTAAAGTGAAATGAGGACTCAGTGCTCAGTTCTGAAAAGATTCAGATCTCATATAATTAGAGATATCAAATTAGTATGCCATCTTTTCTTTTGACAACCTTCACCTTTTTTTCATCAGCTACATTGCAGGAGGTGTAACATGAGTTTCTCCATGTGAGAATAGCTAAATTGATTGAATGTGGCTAGGGCAGAAAATTTAAGATTTGATTCTCTTAATTTCTTTTATAAGAATCTAGCAAACTTGTCAACTTTCCTTAAAGTGGAAATTATGTATCAGTCAGTATTAGAATAAGATATAACAATTTCTTTATTTTGAGCCTAGAAGATATATACATTAACCAAATCATTTTCTCGTTATATGCCCTTGTATGATGTTGAAATTTTTTTTGAGCTTCGTGCTTAAAAGAGCCCCACTGGGACAGTTGTTAGAATGCAATACTGCAGGCTAACACATTGCTCACTCCAGTTCGATTCTAAATGGTCAAAGCTGACTCAGCCTTCAATCCTTCTGAGGTCAGTAAAATGAGGACCCAGATTGTTGGGGCAATAGGCTGACTCAATAAAATGCTTAGAGAGGCCTGTAAAGCACTATGAAGTAGTATATGTCTAAATGCTATTGCTATTAATTATTGATGTTAATTATTCTTCATATTAAAAGATTTCCTCTTTGTTGAATATGTGTATGCTATATAGCTGAACAATATAAATTTTCATGGGGCATTAAAATCTATGCTTACAATTTCAGAGTACATTATAATGGCCAGAAAACTATTTCAATAGTACTGTAATTTAGCAATTTTAGAGATTAGTCAGGTATACATATCATAGAGGATTTATGCAGACATTCTATATCTACATTAATATAACATGCCAAATTTTTATCCCATTCCTGCATTCTTTTGGCATTTTTATGCTATAAAAGATGTTGAGATCCTTTTATAATTAATTAGCATCACTTGAATCCCTTTTAATCTATTCAATGTTCCTTTGTGCTTTGTGTAATTTATACTGAATTTAACTGAGAGAATAATAAATCCAGGAATAAATTTATTTGAAAGTTACAGATGATTTTTAGATAATATTATTATTAACTATAATACAGAGCCTCAATCATCCATTTATACAGCAAGCATATTATTTTAATTCTTGTACTAGCATGGAATCTGATTTTGTTTTGACAGTGGAAGCAGCATATAAAAAGTCATCTAACTGATAATAATAGTCATTTTCCATTTAGGAAAGCAAAGAAGTGGTTAGTGGAGTCAAACAATGACTTGAATTATGTAGCTAGTGGATACATGTTCAGCAAATGAAATCTGTTTAAACATTGTGAATAATTCCAGAAAAAAGCTTTTGTATATGTATTGTCAGAATCAAGAAGTGGGGAAGTAGGTTTCATTTTAAAGGAGTAATAAATGTATATACTTGTAAGGAGCCTGTAGCACAATGTAAAAATAATCTGAGTTTGTATAGAATCAGTAGAAGAGTTTGAATCATAAATTACATACTGGATTTTAGAATAGAAAGATTCCACAATAACAACTTTGAAAACTTTACTATAAAACAGGCTTAAAAATAAACTGAAACAATTTGAAATTTTAGAATAGAAAAAGAATGTTTCAGCATGATACCTCTGAGCTTTTTGTTTCAGTTAGAATCAATGTATGTAGTCCAGTGTAACATAGTGAAGTAGGTGTCCATCATTTCACTGTACAAAGTAGGAATATTCTCATCCTTTGATGGCTTTATTATAAACTGATATAGAGAAACGTTACTGCCTAAATTATTGAATAGCAGTATCTTGTATTTGAATTTCATTGGTAAGATCAATTTTCATGGCAGAAAGGGATAAATTTTTCCTTTTTCTAGCTATGGTTGTTTATTCATGGACTTGCATAAATTTGGGGGGCAGGGAATTAAAAACTTTTGAGTATAAATGCAAGACCAATTTGAGAATAGTTAAGATCCTATTGGCTGTGCAGTAGGCATATACATGATCATGGCATGTAAAAACTCCCTAAGTAACAGGCAACACTAAATTACTGACATCACTGGAATCAATTACTACTTTATATGGTAAAGAAACACACTTTGTATGGGAGCTGGTTTTGAATGCTACTTAAGAACTGTAGTTGCTAATTGCTATAGAGTCCAACTGAAGAGCGAGAACCAACACAGTCTTGTGACAGCTATACCAAGGTACAGTAGATAAGTTTCTGATAAGTTTCCAAATAGAATTTTAATCGAATTTTATACTCTCTACATCAGGGTCATCTTCTTCAATACATAACCTGAGTATGATAGATGCCTGCCAGAAACAGGACAGTGCTCAGAGCTGGTGCCTCTTAATATTTAATATTAATATTTCCAGTTAATGGAAGAGCCTTTCCCCAAGAGTCAATTTGGTAATACCAGAAACATATTAAGAAAGACTTTTCCAAACTTTTTTTGGAAGTTAGTGTTTCTTTAACTTTCGGTTGGTTATTTGTATTTTATTATTTTTTTTTTATTGTCTATAGTTTTTAATTGAATTTTCTGGTTTTAATGCCTTATTATTAAATAAGGCATTAAAGTAAATATGTTATAATTTTCAGTAGTATAAATATACATTCATAAAAATTAAACTCAGTAATATGGATAGTGTTCTTGGATGCAGAAAGAAATACATGATTGGTTCAGCAAAGGCATCTGAAAGAATCAAAAGTGTTCCTACTTTTCTTATTAACTGGATTAATAGTAATAATCCACATTCTTTCCATGACTGAAAATGGACGTCTCTTCATCTGCCAAGATGTCTCAATGATTGTTTCATTTTATTTTTAATTTGATGAAGAATAGTTTTTTAGAAATTCATTCAAGTACCCTATAAAATGACAAAACCTTGTTTTCTATATATTTGTGATCCTATTCAAATATCTAATATTAAGAATGTTAATATATCCAATATTAAGAAGATCATTCAAAACATTAATTTCTTAGCAGATACTTTGGAATTTCTATATTACTCAGTTGTGAACAAGTCTTTGAGGTAGTGTAACACTGTGCCTCTTCAACCAAGCAAATTTAAGATGTTTTGAGCTGAACTTCTTATTCCTAATCATGAAATATTCTGCCTGGCATTGTTGGTTTTATGGCTTACAGTATCTAGAGGAAATCATCTGGGGAAAGTATATGGGGGGATTGAATAAGCAGATCACATTTATAAATATTGTATTTTTATCTTTTTTTTACAGATAGTAATTTCATTCTTGCCAATGCTCAGGTGGCTAAAGGATTCCCCATAGTTTACTGTTCCGATGGCTTCTGTGAGCTCTCTGGATTTGCACGAACTGAAGTCATGCAGAAGAGCTGTAGCTGTAAATTTTTATATGGTGCTGAAACAAATGAGCAAATGATTCTCCAAATTGAAAAGTCATTGGAAGAAAAAATAGAATTCAAAGGAGAGATCATGTTTTATAAAAAGAACAGTGAGTATTGTTTGAAAAATAAATAACATTAAAATTAAATATGAGATAGATAAGAAAAATGTCTATCATCAATGTCCTTGGCTCTAGTGATGATCCTTTACATATAGCACTATGTACCATTTACCAAAGAGACTTAAATGTATTTAGTGGATTATTGTAGAAGAATTCAAAATATTGGAACATAGTAATAAATAATGTGAAACTTTTTTCTTTTGATTTTAAAGCCTGGATTAGTGCAAGGTTGACAACTATAATTGACAGCTTTGACATACTTTCAGTGATTGTGTCTTTAGGAAATGTAATAAACCTAGAAGACAGTTTATATAAATAAATGTATATTATAATATGCTTTTGTGTGCAATATATTCAAAACTATAATTTAGCATGTTTTATGACTTTTTTAACCTAGAGGGATAGAATCTTGGTTTGAATTTAATATTTTGCCTGTTGCTTTAAACCAACTAACATTTTGATAAGATAATGCTTTGGAAGTTATATTTCAGTCTATCTAGGGTCTATCAGTTAGGGAAAGATTGTATAATACTTAGTATGCTTCATATTTTTTATCTTCCCAAGTCTTTGAGAATGATGATCTGACATTTAATATTATCAATCAGCTTTCATCAATAAGCAGATGAAATATAGTTAATATCCTGGTTAAAATATAATTTTAAAGTATATCAAAATTAATTTTAAAAGAACTTAAAATGACACTTTTCTTAAAACTAAATTAACAGTAGTGGAACTTACAGATTGGAAATTTCAAAATATACAAATCATACCAATTCATAATAAAATGCACTCATATGAATTTCAGAAGAATAATTCTAGCCTTACCTTTAATATACTTGACATAGCATAAACTTCACAAAGTTCAAGAATTTATTATTCTGGTATATTAGTCTAAAATACATGACTCATGGTTGGTCAAGTGGAATAAAAGTGAGGTCAGACAGAACAATGTGCAGAATGTGAAAATAATGACCAATATTTTCAACCGTGGCCAAATACAAAAATTTAGGACTAGGTCATTTACCATCTTAAATTATTACATTGCTTGATAAGAAACCTTTGATGTTATATGGCTTTAAGCACTATCCTTGATTATAAAGGATGCCAATTCAATATG
The DNA here is from genome assembly GCF_900518735.1 of Pseudonaja textilis. The sequence goes on along the minus strand of NW_020769346.1, from coordinate 6,865,838 downwards.
CATTGGACTCAATTGCTCCAAATCAGAACCAATAAAACCATCATAACCTTGGTTTTGTTGGTAAGTAGCACATTTGGAGCATATAGGTTGGGGAGGGTAAATATAGGGAATAGTGAGGCAGATAGAGCATTTTTCAGATTCAATATAATAAAAATTCACATAAATTCAACTGAGGACCTAGATTGTTCAGGAAAATATACAAATAATACTTACATTGCAAACTACTCAGAGAGTTCTGTAAAGCCCAATGAGCAGTATATAAAAACCTAAAGGCTATTACTATATTCTCTCTATGTATGCGTAAGGCATGCACAATTATGTTCATACAATATCCCTGGTGTTGGCACTGTATTTGTATCTATCAGCTTCTCCTCTGAAACAGAAGGAAGTAGCAATAATGCTATTGAAGCACATGCTTCTGTGGCCTTGTGTATAGCCAATTGGATACAGTAGACTCCACTTAAAAAGATGCCAATAAGCCTACAAATTGTTAATGTGCATAACATTTACGTATATGAAGACATCAGTTGTATATATTTAAAAATATGGAGATGTAGGTAGAACTAAGGTGAAGATGTAATTTTAGAGGCTGCCAAGAAAGACTGGTAGAGAATGGATAATAAGAAAAAATTAGTGGACTTCCGATTTGAGCTTCTTCGGTGACAGACCAAAACCTCGTCTCTGGAGCGCCCTGAGCTGGCTGGTTTCGGGGCTAAGCCACCCCGTAGATGTGGTGAAGAAGGGGGAGACTGCCTGCAGGGTTGAGGACAGCCACATCTCTCCTCCCCAGCTGGCCTTTACTTCCTTTCCCCTAAGGCGGTTGTAGCAGTGGTCAGAAATGGCCACCACAAAGAAGAACTCCACCAGAAAAGAATGTGCAGGAGGAAGATAAGAAGAGAAAGTTTTGGTTGACCAGGTCAAACAGCAAAAGCAACAAATAAAGTACCCTGGAATTGAAACTATTAAAAAAAAAACAATAACATTGTTCCCTAAGAAGATTTCTAAGGTGTGAAGGAGAAAGAAAAGGGAAAAGATTTGGGTTTTTTTCTCCTTTTCCTATACTGACAGCTAAGAGACTTAAGCAAGAAATTGAAAAAAAAATCCACTTTGACATTAATAGGCATTTAATGCTGAAAATAAAAAGTCAAAGGGATAATAAAGATTTCTGGATAATCAAAAGCTTTTGAAAACAGGAAAGGAGAGAAAAAGAATAAAAGGGCAGGATCTGGAAGAGAGGAGACTGCCTGGAATTAAAAAGAACTTACAGCAAAATCTCAACAAGACTTCCAAAAGATATATTTTAACTGAAATATCGCAACAAAAACCCCAGGAAGAGAAAGTGGAAAAAGAAATAAGAAAAAATAACTTGGGACTATTTGGATTACTTGATGATATCTGGATTTTTGGTTATTGTATTTGAATGACTAAAATCAATTGGGTGGTTGTTTAAAACTTTTTAAAATGGCTCCACTTTTAGAAAAACTGAAAATGGAACTTAAAAAGCACAAAGAAGATGCAAAAGAAGGGAGAGGTTCTTTTGGCTTTGTATTTCAGTTTTTAGTAATGGAGATTTGGAATTATGAGAAACAACAAGAAATACCTGCAGAACAAGAAGATTGCGACAAAGAAGCAGCCATCTTTAACGAACAAATGATCTTAGGTGGGGGGGAAAAAGGAAAGAGGGGAAAGAGAATGGAAAGTTTAAGATTGGGAAAAACAACTCAAAAATAGAGTGAAAAATAAGTATCAAATCAGAAAGCAACAGAAGAGGGAAATGCAGAAGAGAAAATTAGAAGTACAGAGACAAGGGAGTAAAAAGAGGAGGGAGAAGATGAGAGGGAAGAAAGAAAGGAAAAGAATTTATAAAGGACAGAAACAAAATATAGAGAAACAGGACCTATTTAGAGATAATGGGTGAAAATTTAATGGAAAAGGGGATTCTGCAAAGGTACATAAGATAGTATTGTTACATTAGAAATAGAAATAATTTTAGAAAATATGAAACAATGTATGATTAAAATGTTTGATAAAATAGCTATCGTAATTCAGTGGAATGCTTGTCAATAAATAAATGTAACAAAATGAATATTTAATGATTTACAAAACATATGTGAAGAGAAATAAGGGAAAAATTAATTATGGAGATTATATGTCTTTAAGGAAGTATGATATTTAATTGAAAAGAAGTGTTAAAGATGTTAAGATTTTAATGATTATTAATGATAGAACTGAATTGGAATGGAATGAGGGTTTATAATTGCATATATTTATAATCCTTTTTAAAAAAAGAATATAGTGTGTATTATAAGAATGTACCAAGCAGAATTCGATTGGAAGTTATGTATTATATTGAAGGTCATAACCTTAAGGTATATATTGAAGTTTAAATAAGAGTTGAATGGATGTAATTAAAAGATACAAAGGTGTCATACTCCAATTAGTAACTACAGGAGAAAATTTGTTTAATGAGAAAAGATAATATGAAATTGAAACAGACAAAAGTATAAATATAATGATTTGAATTGAGATGAGATAATCAAAATAAAATTGAGAAAATTAAAAGGGGAAAAACTATATAGAAAATGTAGAATAATATAAGATATGGAAGAACACAAATAGGAGCATGAAATTGAGTTTTGTGTCTGTATAAAGAAGTTCAACCCGGGACCATGCTATTTTCAAAAAGATGTTTTACTTGTATTTTGTATGTGTGAAAACCCAAATAAAACTTTATTTTTTAAAAAAAAGAAAAAAGGAAAAATTAGTAATGCTGGGGCAATTTAAAAAAAAAAAATCTGGAAGTAAACAGGCTTATTTATACAGATTCTTTTTCTTGCAAGAATCAAAACACTAAGGGAGAACATTGTTTTAAAAGCTGGACTTTGGAGTAATATTTCTACGTAAATTCTGACTTTTGAAATCAAAGAAATATTTTAAATATATGAGGAGATCTTACTGAAAATAGTGAATGGTGTTATAGTATGAATAGTGACTATTTCAGCAGTCAGAAACGTTGTCTTCTTTTGAAACCTTAGGCTTCAAACTTTATGAAGAAACACATCTGGACATGCTGATAATGGGGAATGTAGTTTGAATATTGTTCCTTAGATGTGCATGTCAGCTTTTTCTCTGCTAATGTTTTTCAGTAAATGTCTATATCCAGAATTCTGATTATTTTTGGCAGCAAAGGTAGAATTATTATACCAACGTGATGTAAAAAAAAACTACACCAATTTAATTACACAGACCCCTGGTTACAAGTAAAATCCATTTAATTATATCATTTCTTAACATATTTAATTTTATCTCTATGATGATCTCTTGGCTGTAATATCACTTGATAGAGGATTCTAAAACCAACAAATATGTGACTAAGCAGTGTTGAAAAACACTCAAAATGATTTATTAAAATAATGTTACTCTTTAAGGATCCTCCAACACAAAACTGGAGACTGTAAAATGAATTTAGAGTGTTTGCTTTTAGAGAGCATTTCCTAAAACTTGTGCCAGAAATATAGCCAGTTTGGAACAAGATTTAATCAAATTAAATATGATTACTTGGGCCCAGTTTTAATCAAAAAGCAAGAGAAATAAGTATCACTACAATAAAAACTGTTGAAGTATTTTTGTTATATATCAGTCTCCCTATTTTACATAATTTTATTTCAACAACTTTTTAGTTTAGAAGCAATTAGACAACTCAATGATCCATTGGATAATCCTTTGAAAGAGTCTATTGTGATAAAAATTAACATTATCCTTTTAGGTATTTTTTTAATCCCAATGCTGGATGATCCTGTATCAGTATTTCATAAATATAAAACATATTTTAATGGCAAACAAATTTCAACATTGAATGTCAACAATATTTACTTATCTAAACAAAATGACCACAGGTGAGCAGAAAAACAGCGGGAGCATGAGTGACTTGTGACTTCCTGCCAGCTTTCCTATGGACTTTGCTTGTGAGAAACTGGCAGTGTAGGAAATCATATTCATGTCACAGTGGGAACATTTGAACGCTATAATGAGTTTGTGAATAAAACTGATCTGAACATGATGGAAATTTCAATTCCACAGGAGAAATGGGTCCCAGAATTTTTTTATGCATTCTTTAAGCTAGCAGATTTTAGGTACCTTGATTCAAAAATTGTTGTTTGAGTTAATGTGAGTATATAAATATATAAATAAATAAGAGTTTTTCCAGTATATAGATAATCATGTCTTATAGATATGTCTTTCATCTACTAGTAGAATTCATAGGTCAATTTGACAGCCAAAACTGTCCCATTTATAATCAGACATTTCTTCATGCCTCTGATTCTTTGACAAAGAACTGGGATATTTTTTTTTCTCTGAAATTTTCAGTGATGTTGACATTTTTTAAAGTGGAGATTGTCTGTACTGTTCTTGCTTTCTGACTCCCTTGATAAGCTTTGAACCTAGGGAAGATACAGAAATTGCAGTCCAATTTCTTCAAGTATTGTGTATTATGTATGTACATATACACACCACTTTGACAATTCACTTCCAATACCTTTCTACCAAAGTATATGAAATGTGGTATTTGTAGAGAACAATTTGTCCTAAATAAATCCTGTTACTTACAAGAATTCCTATTCTTACTTTTTAAAAACAATATTACTTTGGTTTTTTTAAAAAATAGGATACTATCGTTTTGTGAAACCAAGCACTAGCTTCTAGCATTATTATTTGCTCTTAATCACTCAAAGATCCTACTAATTTGGTCCTCTGAATAAGCCAAGGGCAAATAATAAATATGTCATGACATAATCACATTTATGCATTGCTTAAATACTTGCTCAAAATGCCTTGATGCAGGTATATAACTGCAGCACTCCCATGATTTTATTATTGTATAGGTGTTATTTTGCTATCATCTTAAACATTATTTTTTCTAATCAATAGACATTTTGAAGTATTCCATTTCCATTTCCAGTTTGTAGCAGCCCTTTTATGAAAATATCCACCATACGTTCACAAAATTCCAAATGTGGACTTCTGGCTGTGCTTCCGGTGGCATCGGAGGTGATGACTGCAAACTCCATGGCCCAGCTCCGAGCTCTCCCCACTGGAGGGCTCCGAAAGGAGCAATAACCACACTGTAGGAGTGGTGAAGCAAAGTGGGGTGCCTTGCATGTTGAGGAGAGCCACATTTTTTTTCCCTGACTTGGAAAATCCTGTCATCTGAAGATAAGGAACAGTGGCAGTCAACATGGCTGCCATGAAGCTGGGGACAGCCAGAACACCTAAGTGCACGATCGAAGAGAACAGTGAACAGAGTTTGTTTCTGGATGAGATGGTTTTTCTTTTCTTTAAAAATTACCCAAGGAAAACAAAACAAAAAAATGGATTTTGAGTGAAATAAATAACTGCTGGGGGAAAAAAAGCAGCATGGAAATTTGAGAGGAGAGCCCCATCTACTAATGATTGGAAAATTGAACTCTTTCTGAACTAGATTGTGGCTTTAGTGTTTATTTCACCTTTATTGCTTTTATGGCTGGAGTTGAAGGAACAGTTGTGAAAATAAAAGGACTTTTTAATGAGATGACTTCGTTGTTCCAAAATATTATGGATTAAACTGATGGTATAGATGGAAAAATGGAAAACATTTTGCAAAGAACATTGAATAAAAATCAAACTTCCCTTGAACTAGAACCCTTGAACAGAAAGACTAGATGAAATAAATTACTCAAGCCAGAAAATTGAATATGAACAGGGAAAAAATATGACAAAAATTCAGAAAAATCAGCAAATGAAGCAACAACTCAATGAAGAGGAAGACCAGATAAATGGCAAGCAAAAAGAGCAGATAGAACAGATGGATTAGCCACCTCAACAAATAAATCAAGGAGCAAAAAATAGGACTGACAAATTGCTGTTAAAGGAAGAAAGACTGAAGAAAATAAAACAGACAAATCGACAGTTGGAGAGACAGGAAGATACTTTTGATAAGGAGACTGGGATATGCGCAGACATCTGGAAGAATTGGCAATATAAAATTGTACTGGGAGAAATGTTTAGATTGAACAAGAAAGATAGAGATGCAGATAGAGATAAAGATGAGGAGTGTGAGAGGCAAATTTAAAAAAATGGATAACAATTGAAGCACTATATAGAAGAAGAGATGATAGATAGAAAGAATTGCCCTTTAAATATTAAAGTAGCCTGATTGTAAGCCGAAAGAGGCAGAAATAAAATTAGATAGGGGAAATATTAGAATATATATTTTTTATAGAATGAACAAAAATAATAGAAAGATTAGAAGTTTACAGATGCTAGGCATTTTTATGTATGTTTAAACAATATTATGAGGATTACTTAAATTTGATAAATGTGATAGAGATTACTAATATTACTGTGAATTTTATTAATATGAATGATATTCATACCAACTCTGTTCACACACAATATGTGAACACGCCACCAGATATAGGCTGAAATAAGAATTTACTCAGTAGAGCTTTTGTTTGGCCTAACTTAGAAATTATTATTCAGTAATGCTAAATTTTTACAGTACTGTATCTGGTGTTGCAAGATATACTGTGTTTGGAAGCTATGTTGTACATAGCTTTTTACATGAAAAAAAATATTAAAATATAATATGAAATAAAATTAGCTAGTAAAATTTGAGAAGGGATAAATTAGATATTGGACAAGAATATGACCATGATAATTATGCAATATTGGAAGGATAATTCTGCTTGTCAATATCTATAGTTGGCTTCTTCTAAGAAAAGAAAAACCAGCACTTTGAGAAATCTACTCCAATTTTATGAGATTGTTTTGTCTATTTCACTTTTTTCTTTTTAATTTAGTTTCATATTATGTATGGATTATTATATTGCTAATATTTAAATCAGACGATATGATTGCTGATATTTCTATAACATGAAAAATAAGTTATTTGTGGGTTGTTGATTTTTAATTGAACTGTTATTACACTGTTATTATTTTATTTAACAAAGCAAAAAAAAGGGAATCATTATATGACAGAGTTGAAAATTTTGGACTTTTTTCTTTCACTGGAGGGTTTAGGATTTGGCGTTTTAGAAACAAAATGGCTTTTTTTGAGGTTTAAGAAGGAAGATATATTAAATCTTTCTAAAGCTTAAAGCACCAGTTTTGCTATTTAAGCACAACAAATTCCAAACACAGAAAAGAATTGAGAAATGTGGTCCTATCCATTCTAATAATATCCCATTACCAGTCATGATATATTCTTCAGTCATCCATCCAAGATCAGGAATAGAAAGCAACATGTCCATTCTGAAGTAGCTTGCCCTCTATTTGCAGTATCCCATAATAAGATTTCATTTCATTGAATTGTCTTCTCATTCTTATGTCATCAGTCACTGTATTTAGGGAAACAGTACTGGAAAAAGTGACTTACAGCTAGTCTTCACAGTTTTGAACATCACGGCACTCCATGATCCCATGATCATAATTTGGATGCTTGGCAAATGGTATGTATTTATGATGGTTGCAGAGTCCCATAGTGTTTAAAATTCTTCCTGTTTTGTACTTGCATAATAATACCACCACATTTTCTTTTGAAACAAGCAGAACTTGTGTCACAATGAGGCAAAGTTGCTTTCAGCATTTTAATAAAAGTGTTTAGATCCTGTGGATGCCCAATTCACAGATATGGAAGATTCTATAGACCTACAGTTAAAGCCCCCTTATTTGGAAATAGCAAGTGGCTTTGCATTACCAGTGTTCATAATTAATCAACTAATAATACCATATGTGCTTGGATGGAAGCTGAAACATATTCATCATCAATAAGAGCACTTAGATCCTGGAATACGTTTTTTTTGTAATCCAATTGTTTGTACTTCAGATTGCATTGTGTTTTTCCCCCTAGAATTTTTTGACCTTTGCTTCACTGTAATCACATATCTGTTTTAGTTTTTACAAATCCTCACCGTTATATTGTTTGTCTCTTTGACCTCTTCTTCACTATGAGCACTTATATCCTTAAATCCAGTCCACTGGTAGGAACTTTTTTTCAGACTGACTTAGTTTAAATGGCCTTGCCTTACACATTAACTGAGACTGCTTCTTTAATTTATCACTGTTATAAAAGCAGCACACCAGAATTACAGACATAATTAATATGAAAACCAAGGTTTAAAAAAGTAAATAATAACATCTGCTTTTGCTATATCTTTTAGTAATTACTGTAACCCACAGAGGAAAAGTCAAGTTGGAGGAACGGCAAAGATTTTAATATAGATGTGTTTACGATTCTCTGCAACATGCCTTATACCAAATTAGATGATTGATCTGTCTAACACAGTATTTTCTTTACTGGTTGACAATGATCCTAAAGGATTGAAACATGGATTTTTTTCTTACTTGAAGGTGCCAAAATTTGAACCAGATAATTTATTCAAAGAGAAAAAAAACCCAAATTTTAAACTAGAGTTTTTTACAATTGGGTTATGGGAAAGAGAACAATAGCAGAGACAACTTGAGACCTACAAGGTACAGATTTTAAAAACACAGATTGACCATATGTGACCTAATCATAACTAGTGTTCCCTTGGTTAAAAAGAATTCAGATCAATGCTGGTTGAATTCTAATGCAATGATGCTATGATTTTATATGGTATTAACTTTTCATTCTTTATTACATTTTACTTTTTGGATGCACTTAGTCATCAAAATGTTTAAGTGTATTTTGAATCTGAAGATCTTATTGTGTTGAGGTGTGAAAAAAATGTATTCTTGGGAAAACAGTTAGAAGCAAGAAAATAATGCTTAAATATGAATCTAAACTAGAGATGCCAGACAATAATTGTTGACAGTGACAGTGCCCTTTCTGCTCACAAATGTAGCCAAAAAGAAACTTTTAATGTGAGCTTTTTAAAGAGAGACAAAATATTTGAAAAATGTCCCATATGAATATATCCATAGGATTTCTAATGTTCAAAGACATACAGATTAAAAAAAAACAATCTAATAAATGTATCTTAGTAAGCAGAGATATTTTCAAAGTAAAGATTCACATACATATTCAGTTGTTGCCATAAATATAATTCTTTCAGACTGCAGGATTTACAATAAAGAATAAGCAGTGAAATATAAAAAGAAATTTATGTAAATAATATCTATTGATAGCCCCGGTCTCCATTATTTTGTATAAATCTTTTCTAGTTAGTGGCCATAATATTGAGACATTGTTAGGGAGAGGTCCTCAGAAATGAATGTAGTGTGAATGCTGAAGAAATTTGCTTAGGAAAAACCTTGAAAAAACTCTAATTGTAGTGGAGAAAAATAGGAATAGACAATTGGAAAGAAATATTTACCTAAATCCAATAGCTCTTACTAGTAAATTTAGACTACAGGTGTTGTAGAGCGGCGGAAATAACCTGAGGCAAAACTCGGAGCGAACTTCAATTGTAACTTTATTGCAAGAATAAAGGGTTGCTGGGGCTGCCGTGCTAATGAGGCAGTCAGCTGGCGGCAACAGCAGATGCCGTTTGACAGCTCCTTTTATAGCCGGCTGTCAAACAGCATCAGCTAATAGGAACGGTCTGTGTTCCCGCTAGAAACATGGACCAGAGTGATGACTGCAGGTTAGTCCATTATGAATGCTACACTCCTTTCCCCCAGAACGGAGCATGCATAGTCTTTAAGGTAGGCCAGGTGCTTGCGCGGGCAGCCGGATCATCTCAGTTCTGCTGGAGCTGCTGTGGGAAAGAAGTCCTCTGCTTGCTGGGCTGCTTCTGGAGCCGAAGAAACTGGTGTCTCGGATTCGGGCGACTCTGGGCGAGGGACTGATGGCAGTCCAGGTAGGCTTGCTTGCTTGTAGTGCCTAAAGGAAGTCTCTGTGTGCGCCAGCAGTTCCTTTTTGTTCGGGATGTAACAAGGGCCATCTGTAACTGCACTCCAGAGTCATCTAAGTTGGTCGATGTGCCGGCGCCAGATGTGTCCATCTTGCAGCAGGACCCTGTAAGATTTAGGACCTGTTACTGCCACAATTCGCCCTGGCACCCACAAGGGGTGACCCACGTAGTTCCGGGCGTAGACCCGGTCATGTTGAGCGAACTCCCTTGTCTGGCTTTCTGACCCTAGGGGGGTGACTGGGGTATAATGAGGATGGAGCCTGTCTAGGGTGGTTCTGAGACGTCTGCCCATGAGGAGCTCAGCTGGAGACTTATTAGTGGTGGCACAGGGGGTAGTGTGTTGGGTCAAGAGGTACCTAGCAAGGTTAGAGTGCCAATCTATAGGGCCAAACCTTTACAGGGCCTCCTTAACTGACCTGACTGCCCTTTCAGCCAGGCCATTACTGGCATGATGAAAAGGAGCTGTAAGGGCGTGCCTTATCCCTAGGTTGGCTAGGAAAACCTCAAACTCACAGGAAGTAAACTGGGGGCCGTTATCAGACACAATGGTGTCAGGGAGGCCATGGGTAGCGAATATCCTTGTTAGAGCCTTAGTGATGGCTTATGAAGTTGTGGTGGCCATTAAGGCCAGGTCTATCCATTTTGAAAATGAATCTACCATTACTAGGAATGTACGCCTATGAACGGGGCCAGCCAGATCAATATGCAATCGGGACCAAGGGGCCCCAGAATCTTCCCACTTGCCTGGAGTGGATGTGGGTGGAACAGGTCTGGTAGCCTGGCATGGCTGACAAGCGTTCACCCAACTTGTAATTTGAGCCTCCATGCCTGGCCACCATACATAACTACGAGCCAGAGCCTCCATTCTGACAATGCCAGGATGGCCTTCATGCAGGACCTCTAAAACTGAGTCTTGCAACTTGGAAGGGATAACTACCCTAGTTCCCCAAAGTAAACAGCCTTGCAAAGAAGACAGTCCTTGCTGGCGGATTTTGAAGGGCAGGAATTCGGGGGCATAAGAAATTGCTGGCCACCCTCTTCCCACCCAGTCTAGAACTTGGGTGATTATCTTGTCCCTAGAAGAATGGGCAGTGATGTCAAGGGCAGTGATGGGGAGTTTGAGATCATTGATCTGGAAAACAGCATTAGTTGGTGCAGGGTTTTCAACAGGAACAGGCAGAGGGCAGCGACTAAGAGCGTCAGCATGGCATAGACTCTTGCCGGGATGATGAACCAGCGTATAGTAATAGGCAGCCAGAAATAAAGTCCACCTGGTCATTCTTGGAGACAAAATCTGAGGGGTTTGTTTTTCACCCGACAACAGGCCTAACAGAGGCTTCTGATCCGTGATCAATTCGAAATGGTGTCCATATAGAAACTCATGGAATTTTTTGACAGAAGCAACTGCAGCCAAAGCCTCCTTGTCAATTTGGCTGTAATTGCACTCGGCTGAGGAAAAGGTCCTGGTGAAAAAGGCAATGGGTGCCTCAGAACCGTTAGGAGTCTATCACTTAAAAGAGCCCCAATGCCAAAAGGAGAAGCGTCTGCAGCTAGAACTAAAGGCAATTGTTCATTAAATTGTATCAGGACAGCATTGGATGTAAGTAATGATTTGACAGCATGGAAGGCATGGGCTTCCCTAGGTCCCCAGTGCCAGGGGGAGTCTGTGCAGAGGCTCTGCAACGGAAGCTTTGTGAGGCAAGAATGAAGCATAAAAGTTAAGAAGTCCTAAGATGGCCTGGAGCTCAGTCTTGTTAGTAGGCGTGGGTGCCTTGTGGATAGCCCTCAGTTTGGACTCAATTGGGTGTATACCAGAGGCGTCAATTCTGTATCCCAAAAATTCTACTTGTTTGGTGACAATAGTGCACTTGTCTTTTTTTAACTTAAGGCCATGCTGTCTGAAATGATCGAGGACTGCTCTGACTTGCAGTAACTGAGACTTGTCAATGGCAGATATTAAAATGTCATCAAAGTAGGGAACAATGCCTGGTAGTCCTTGGAGAAGTCTTTCCATTAAGGATTGGAAAATCCCAGGGGCTACACTTACGCCAAATTGGAGACACCTGCATTTGAAAGCACCCCTGTACGTTACTATAGTCTGCAGTTCAGCGGCTGTGTCATCAACAGGGAACTGTTGATAGGCCTGTGACATGTCTAATTTAGCAAAAATGGTTCCTGGCTCAAAAGAATGTAGGAGGTGCTGGATAACAGGGACTGAATAGGCACTTATTTGTAAATATCTGTTCAATGACACCTTGTAATCAGCACAGATTCTCATGCTACCATCTTTCTTTAGGGGTGTAACTATTGGGGTCTCCCATTTTGTGAAGTCCACAGGCTCCAGTACACCTTGTTTGATTAATTTGTCCAGTTCAATGTCTAATTTGGGGCGGATTGCAAATGGTACCCTACGAGGCTTTCAATGGATTGGCACTGCCTGAGGGTCCAAATTGAATGATATTGGGGTTCCTGAATAACAACCCAGCCCCTCACTGAACACATCAGCATAGTCCTTAAACAAGGTATCCAGTTCAGCATTTGAAATAGAGTGGATTCCGGTTACGTGGAGGCCAAGGGCAGGGAACCAGTCTAATCCCAACAGGCTAGGGAGGGCACCATCCACTAAAACTAAAGGCAAAAGTCTTTCCTGCTTGACAGACCCTGGCTAAATGAGCCTTCCTTTGGCATTTTAAACAAATGGCATTCCTGAACTTGCAGGATGCCCTGAGGTGGTTTGCCCCACAGCTTAGGCAAATGGGCTGATGCCAGGGAGGTAGAATGGAGTTTGGCTTGATTTCCCCTTGACTGGTTTTTTGCTGCCTGAGGCAATTTACATTGTTAGCCCCATCAGAGCCTTCTAAGGATGCCTCGTCGTAATGGACAGCTGAGCTACTCTGGCTAATTGGATTTCCCTGAATTTCTGCTGCTGAAAGTTCAGATAGTTCAGCAGCTTGAGACTCTTCAATAGCTATCTTTAGGGTTAAATCTCGTTTAGCCAATAGATGCCTTTGTAGCCTTAAATCCCTGACTCTATTTGGCCTAATAGCATGTCCTCTAGATAGTCTCTAAAACCACAATGCAAAGTGGCTGTCCTTAGGGCAGCCATGTATTCACTAATAGTTTCTCCCTCAGCTTGAATCCGTCTCCTAAAAGCAAGTCTTCTGGCAATTTGGGATGGTTTAGGGGAATAGTGGTTGGAAAGAATTTCCTGCAATTCTTCCCAAGGAACAGTTTGATTGAACGTGGAGCCAATAATGTCGTAGCAGTGTCAAACACTGTGGCTCTGCAAAAACTTAAAAAGTAGGACTTTTTCCTATGGGTGGTAGCGTCAGCAAGGTCTATGGCATCTAGAAAGCAGTCAAATCAGTTTCTGTAGGACTCCCATGTCTCAGTTGCCAGCCTGAAAGGTGGGAATGCAGGGTTCAAAGTCATCTCGCTTCGGCGGTGCCATCTCTTCCGCAGGAAAGTTGAATTTCGCACTTGCAAATAGCGACAATAGCTCTTTAACTGACAATCAGCTTGTAGTGACTTCGGCTCTTTTTGTAGTGACTTCACTCAGCGATTCTTTGCCCGGCTGCCTCTTATTGGTATCCCACCCTCATCGCCAGTGTTGTAGAGCGGTGGTAATAACCTGAGGCAAAACTCGGAGCGAACTTCAACTGTAACTTTGTTGCAAGAATAAAGTGTTGCTGCGGCTGCCGTGCTAACGAGGCAGTCAGCTGGTGGCAACAGCTGATGCCGTTTGACAGCTCCTTTTATAGCCGGCTGTCAAATAGCATCAGCCAATAGAAACGGTCCGTGTGTCCCACTAGAAACACGGACCGGAGTGAAGACTGCGGGTTAGTTCATTAGGAATGCTACAATGGGGAATTTGATATAACTTGATTCCAAGGTACTACTATAATGTTTTTGTGTATTGGAATGGCAGGGGCACTGTTATATTATTAGATTACTTTAGATGACTATTTTTCAACTTTGGAAATTTTAAAATATATAGTCTTAAATTTCCAGAATTCCAGGCAGCATGGATTGGCTGGAAAATTCTAGGAGGTGAAGTTCACACATCTTAAAGTGTGGTGAAGAATAGATCAAGCAGGAAATTAGTTCTGAGAGATTGTTCAGCTGCAAGAGACATAAACCTGACCCACCACCCACCCCAAGATCTATGCAAACTTATTTGCTTGTCCTCCTGGGAAGGAAGGCAATCTGGGAAGATTCCTGTAATATAAAGCCAATAAAGTTAATAAAGAAGTCAATAGAATGGCTCTAGTTGCTTGTGCCGGGCATAGTTATACCAAAATAATACTTAGAAATGTTTAGTTATTTACAATTGCTTGTTCAGAAATAAACAGTATTAGTTTACCACCCAACAAGCTCAATAGCCCAAGTGCTCTGCATCTTTTTTAAAAAAAAAACAATAACCTTAAATTATTAAGGAAATAATTGTCAAACAAGTTGCTCTAACGAAGTCCATGAAACTCAGTGAAGCTTTATCCTTATTGAGCCATTTTGGTTTCTTCCTAGAGAACAGGATTCTATAGCAAAATACACATGTGATCAGTTCCCAGATATATTGTAAGAGGATATGTGAGACAGGGGGCTCATTTTTCAGGAAAATATGAAATGCTGTGGAGAAAATAGTTCAGATTGATAGGCCTGGCTCCAGGTTCAAAGGCTATAATAGTTAGCCCTTGTGCACTAGTTTACTTTCTTATCCTAGTAAGGACATCAACTCAATAGTAATAAATACATTGCTTAATACTGATAGTGAGTCTAGTACAATCAGTATGGAACGGCATATTGAATCTTAGTCAAATCTCCTAAAGAATTTGTTATGTATTAGCATACTTACCTGCAATTAGCCAGTCCGTGGTGGTGGGAAATTTGAAGAGCTGTCACTGGCCACAGCCAAGAGTAGCTGAATATAAAAAGGGCTGCCGTGGTTTCTTTGACGCTCAGTCCTAGAAGGAAGTAAAAACAATTGGTGATCATGCTGGTGTCCTGAGTCTCATTCCCGCAACTTAACACTGGCGACGAAGATGGGATACTGAGACAAAAGGAACCAGTGAGCATGTGGCGACTGACGAACACCGGCAATGCATCGAGATAAAATGGCCGGCAACAACACGCCACCCGCACTGTTTGATCCAGCAACCGAAGACTGGGAATTGTACATCGACCGATTCCTCATGTTCCTCAAAGGGAGTGACCTCCATAATATATCCAAACACAGGAAGAGAGCCGTCTTTCTCACACATTGCGGGCCCGTAGTATTCAAGATGGCCAAAGCATTAGCGGCACCCACCAATGTGAAAACGATGGCCTGGCCAGACCTGGAAAGAATACTGAGAGCTCACTACACACCAACCGACTCCTGCCTCATCAAAAGAATGAATTTTATTGGTGTGACCAAAAAGAAGACAAGAGCATCGATGATTTTGTTGCAACTCTGAGGGACATCGCCGGGGCATGTGAATTCCTAAATATGGATGAAGCCATGAGAGACTGAGTGGTCCTAGGACTGAAGGATCTTACACTACAGGGTCAATTATTAACAAACCCTAAATAACGCTCCAAGAAGCAGTAGAAGCTACCACAGCAGAAGCAATGCAGAAATTGGTGGCAGCCATGCAGAAAATGAACAAAGCACCCCCGGAAACCCCCCAAAACACCACCACAACCCACCATGAGGACATCAAGTCCCCATCAGAAGATGATGAGGAAGAAGAAGGGGTAAATCAACTTTATTCAGAACAGGGCAGAAGAGACTGGAATGGAAAAAGGAAGAAATTTTGCTGTGCTGGCTGCGAGGGAAACCATCCATGTTCCAAGTGCCGTTTCCTAGATGCAATCTGCAAACATTGTGAATGGCAGGGACATATTGCTAGGACATGCCAAGCAAGAAAAAACTACGGCCCTAGACAAAGATGGAACACCCCCCCCCCCGAGAGAGGGAGAAACAAACAGGGAGCTGCTGGAACCAAGACAACAGAAATAGGCGAAGGAAAGAGACAAGCAACAAAAGAGATGAAACACATCAAACGGTGACCATCAGACACTCCAACATGACAAACGCCAGGAAGGTATATGTGCAGGTCACTACAGAAGGCTAGCCATGCCGGATGGGACTCAGACTCATACTTATCAATGGTATCGTGGGACACCATAAAAAGACTGATACCAGACATAGGCCAGGAAGGACTCGAAAGACAAACATTAACACTGAAACACTACCAGGGGAACAAAAGTCCCACTGGACAATTCACAGTAACATTCAAAAAATACACCAGAGTCCTTCCACTAACCATAGTTGACCGAAATTGACCCAGCCTATTGGGACTCGAATGGTTTGCACCATTAGGAATCCAAGTCCAAGGACAAACAGCATTACCGAAACAGAGTGGGAAGAGGACCTGATGGAAGAATTCCGGGATGTGTTAAGTGGAGAACTGGGCAAGTACCAGGGGGCCCAATTTCTTTTAGTCTAAACCCAAACATAGCCCCTATAAGATTAAAGGCGAGGCGGGTTCCTTTTGCACTAAAACCAAAAATCAATGAGCAATTGAATAAGCTCGTCACACAAGGGGTTTTAGAACCAATTGACCAAGCAAAGTGGGAAACCCCAATTGTTACACCAATTAAACCTGATGGATCAGTGCGCATCTGCGGGGATTACAAAGCAACCCTTAATCATGCGCTCCAACAAAGCGCATACCCGGTTTCAGTGGTACAGCATCTATTACATTCCCTTGGGGGGGGGGGAATCTTTGTGAAACTAGACCTCACACAGGTGTACCAACAGTTGCCTGTCGACCCCAAAACAGCGGAAGCCCAGACAATTGTGATGCACAGGGGGGCATTCAAATGCAACAGACTACAATTTGGTGTCAGCGTCACCCCAGGGGTGTTCCAGAACTTAATGGAACGCCTATTGCAAAGGATAAAAGGGTTGGTACCATACTTTGATGACATCCTGGTATCAGCCAAGGACAAAGAACAACTGCAAGACTGCCTAAGGGAAGTCCTAGGCAAATTCAAGGAGGCGGGACTAAAATTAAAAAAGAAGTGCCAATTAGCCACTGGCAAAGTTGAATTCCTAGGATATCTGATAGACAGTGAAGAAATCCACTCCACAGAAAATAAAGTCAGAGCAATCAAAGAAGCCCCCAGACCCACAAATAAAACTGATCTGCAAGCTTTCTTAGGACTCATTAACTTTTATAATATATTCCTACCACAGAAAGCAACCATTGCGGAACCACTACACAGGTTGCTTGACAAGAGAGCAACCTGGGCCTGGAGGCGACGGGAAGAAACAACGTTCCAAGAAATAAAAAACTTGATCACATCAGACCGCGTACTAACACAATTCAGTGAAACACTTCCAATAACACTAACCTGTGATGCTTCACCTTTCGGCATCAGTGCCATACTCAGCCACATATCACTAGATGGGAAAGAAGCACCCATAGCATTCTATTCAAAGACTCTGTCAAAGCTGGAGTGGAACTACAGCCAATTGGACAAAGAGATATTGGCCGCTGTCACCATATAAAACGTTTCCACAAATATATCTATGGGAGAACTTTCACACTAATCACAGGCCACAAACCGCTCCTGGGTATCATCACAGGAAACAAAGCTACACCTAACATACTGTCACCACGAATTACACAGTGGTCGAAATTCTTGGCTGCCTACAACTACAATTTACCTACCGACCCAGAAAGGACATAAATCATGCTGACGCACTTAGCCATTGCCCTCTACCTGACATAGAAGACGACCCAGCACCAACCACATCAACCTTCAAATAGAGACATTAGAAAACTTACCCATAACAGCAGCAGACATCGCTAGGGAAACAGCTAGAGACAAAATTCTGGTGCAGATTTTGAACTGGGTAAGAAAAGGATGGCCAGAAACCAAGAGTGATGAGACCGCCAAACCGTTCCGGAATAGACAAACAGAACTCTCAATGCTGAAGGGGTGTGTACGATGGGGGGATCGAGTGGTCATACCGGATGTTCTAAGGAAATGCATACTAGAATTGTTACATGAGGGACACCCAGGTACTGTAAAAATGAAATCCCTGGCAAGGAGTTATGTATGATGGCCAGGGAAGGAAATAGGGGATTGGGTGGCAACGTGTAAACACTGCCAGGAATCTAGGCCAACACCCCCCACAGCACCAAAACATGAATGGGAAACACCAAGGGGACCATGGTCAAGACTACACATTGATTTTGCAGGCCAAAGGACACACATTTTTAATAGTCGTAGACGCTTACTCCAAATGGCTAGAGGTAAGCATCAGGCATTCCACCACAACAGAAGCTGTCATTAGACAGCTCAGGAAACTTTTTGCAACACATGGATTGCCGAATTTAATTGTATCCAACAATGGGCCACAATTCACAGCAGCAACATTCGAGGGGTTTCTAGCACAACATGGGATAAAGCATGCACTGACAGCGCCGGGGCACCCAGCCATGAATGGACGGGCGGAATGCATAGTACATTACATGAAAGAAACATTACAAAAGCTGGGGCCTGGGGACACACAAGAAAAGATAGATAAGCTACTAAGCTTTCATCATATGATACCCAGTGCCACAACAAATAAAAGTTCAGCAGAGTTACTAATGGGGAGGAAACTAAGATCACACCTAGACAGACTACACATATAGCCCAGAAAAACCAGCAGACTGCTCCAGTAATTGCCGTATATTTCAAACAGGGGACCCAATAAACACAAAAAAATCTCATGAGGGAGCCATTGTGGATACCAGAAAAAGTGACCCAGATAACTGGACCCCGTTCAAACAGCATAGACACCGAGGACAGGAGGAGCTGGAGGAGGCACATAGACCAGCTCAGATCTAGAGCCACGAAGGGAGACCCAAACAGACCCATGGAAGAGGGGGGAGACCCCTCAAACAAACAAAACAAACCCAGGGAAGAAGGGGGAGACCCCTCTAAAATGACCATAGGGGAGGGGGGAGACCCCTCAAGCAAACAAAACACAACCAGAGAAGGGGGGAGACCTCTCAAACAGACAAAACACAAATGGAAAGGGAGGGGGAGACCCTCCACAAACAAGAGAAATAACAGAACAAACCCTGACAGCTACGCAACAACCACTAGTAACACTATCCCAGTCAGGAAACACAAACACGTACCTGAAACCAGGGAAGAAGGCAGGTCGGGGAGAGACAGGAACAGGTCCAGAAGGATAGCAGGAAAGCAGTCCCTGGCGGGAATGGCTGGGCCAACTCAACCAGCCAGAAAATTCCTGGTGGGAGCGGCATGGCTGACTCAACCTTCCAGGAGGTTCCAAGAGGACGGACAGGAGGAACAACAGATCGGTCTGAACAGTCCAGAGCCCAACCCGCGACTGAGTTGCGCAGGTCCAGTAGAACCCATAAAAGCCCCGCCTACCAACGTGATTATGTATGGTAGGCGAGGCTCAGATTAGTTGAACTGAATCAGGTGGGGAAAGGTGTTATGTATTAGCATGCTTACCTGCAATTGGTCAGTCCGTGGCAGCAGGAAATTTGAAGAGCCATCACTGGCCACAGCTGCGAGCAGCCAAATATCAGAAGGACTGCTGCGGTTTCTTCGGCGCTCAGCCCTAGAAGGAAGTAAAAACAATTGGCAATCATGCTGGGGTCCTGAGTCTCATTCTCGCGACTTAACAGAATTGTATATGAATTTTATTTATCTTTGGATTTTGTTTATTGATATGGAAATAAAATTTCACTCCATTAAATACTTGATAATGAAGAAAATAGTTAAATGCATTTCTTTTTCTTCCTGGAAATACCTATCTAAATAATATTTGTATCAATCCTGTTACATAATATTATTGAAAATATAAAAAAACCATTCTACATACATGTTTATCTATAAATAAAAACTTATTAAGTTAAACAAATGTAATAACAGTATTTTAAAGAAATATTTTTTAAATAATCTTATCATGGTGCCCTGGTACAATTAACACAAAGTGCAAAAGACATTTATAGAGTGTTTTTAGCATACCAAAGGATACATTCCTATGTTAAATTTATTTATTTATTTTTAGCTTCCCTGCATTTAATAGAACAGCTACAAAATCCTATATTTTGCCTTCTATTTTAAGGAAAAACATTATTAATTTGAATGTATTTAAAACTATAGAGAGATATATTAGACATCTAGACTTGGATAAAAGGCCACGAGTAGAGATGAATCATTACAGAGAGACTAAGAAAACCCAAACATAAGATCACCACAGTTTTTTAAAAGGTAAAGTTCAAAATAAAGTGATATTGGAATGTTTGTCAGATTATTAATTATCACAGTAGGTGTCTACTGCATTTAAATGAATACTTTCAGAGAAGACAGCATTATTGCATCTCAACAAATGAAGGAAATTGATTTTTTTTAGTTTTGAGCTTTTCAATTGTATCATATAATTAATCATATATATACTCATCCGAGAATGATATATGTATATATTCATCCGAAAATATATATATATATATGGGATTACAAATTTAACAAGAGAAATAGCACTTTTTGAAGCATCAAGGGCTTACAACTTACAACTGTTGTGGTCAAAACTGCTCAAAAGTTTTATCAATAGATGTCTTCTGTTCCTAATTAGATCCTTGTACAACCAGACCTCTAGGCAGGTCAGGTGTGGTTTGCAGGGAGAACTTTCAAATTCTATCCTGATTAAGAACGGAGTAAGGCAGGGTTGTGTTCTGACTCCTCTTTTGTTTAATTTATTCTTATCTGACTTGGCCTTTCACATTGGACGTATTGAGTCTCACACCCCAAAGCTGTTAACTACGAAGATCCCACTTCTCCTTTATGCTGATGATGCAGCCCTCCTTTTATTGTCAAGGCCAGGTCTGAAAAGATTACTTTCTGCATTTGGCTCTTATTGTGCTGAGAACCACTTGTCCATTAATTATGACAAATCCAAAGTATTGGTGTTCTCTAGAGCCCGGAAATTGTATAACTGGGCTATCAATGGTAATGCTGTTAAGCAAATTTTCCATTTTAAGTACTTAGGTATTCAATTTCAGAACACCGGTGCTTGGACTAGACATCGAACCCAGGTGCTGACTTCAGCCTCCTGTAGTCACCAGCAGATTTTAAGATATTTTCATATCTAAGGACACCAGTTTATTCCTTCTACTCTGCGTATTTACAAAGCCAAAACTTTGGCTCAAACTCTTTACGGAATTCCCATATGGATACGGGGCTTCAAGGATTGTATTGAAAGAACCCAGGCTATCTTAGAAAACTTCTGGATCTTTCTCCTTGTGTTGGTTTTGCTCCAATGTACCTGGAACTGGGCACTCGATCAGTCAAATGTATGGCGTGAATTAACACCTTTAAATGATGGTTTCGGGTGCTCTTTCTGGCAGTTCCTGGTAGCTACCTCTCCCTGGCATTTGCTAACTCTCATATTTCTCATTGGGAGAGGGAGCTGATGAAGAAATTACACCTGCTAGGCTTTATGGGGAATGCCCTGGGAGATTATGGCCTTAAGGACGCCCAATTTAGGGTAGTCCAACAGCTTGTGGACATTGACTTGCAATATCTATGAACCAGAGCTAACAAAACTTGCACCTCTCTGATCTTCAGCCAATTTAATAATTACGGACTGAGGATGGCTTCCTATTTTTACATGCTAACCATTCCCAAGTATAGAAGAGCTTTCTCCCTAGCTCGCTTTAATGTTTTGCCCTCAGCACTATTGGATGGGCAATTTAAGAGGCTCCCAATTAATGAGCGGCTATGCCCCATGACAGAGCTGAGGTTGAAACTGTGAAGCGTGTCCTTTTAGCACAAGCAGATCTATGTTACTGTCTCTCCTTGAAACAGACCCTTCTAGACCCAATGTTAGTAATTTGTTCTTATATTGTCTAGGGGGTGGCTCTTCATACATCACTTCTCAGGTTTCCAAATTTTTTCTAAGAGCTGTAACCATCAGAAGAGAATGCTGTAATTCCCCTTAGTCAAGTTTTTGGTGACCAATTGTTCATGACTAACTTTCCAATGTTCTTCTTTTGTTGTACTTGTGTTTTGGTCTGTGACTGCAAATAAAGTATTAGAGAGAGAGAGAGAGAGAGAGAGAGAGAGAGAGAGAGAGAGAGAGA
>NW_020769346.1:6797716-6843795 GCF_900518735.1 Pseudonaja textilis | reverse complement strand
AGAGAGAGAGAGAGAGAGAGAGAGAGAGAGAGAGAGAGAGAGAGAGAATGAATTATATGATATATGTAATGGATTTATTTTTCTTTCAGGGTCTTCGTTTTGGTGCCTATTGGACGTTGTTCCAATTAAGAATGAGAAAGGTGATGTTGTTCTGTTTCTATCTTCTTTCAAAGACATAACAGATACAAAAATAAAGATTTCTATGGAGGAGAAAAAAGATGGTAGGTATACTTTTTAGTATAAAAACAAAGATTTTCAGAGGACAATATGTGATATGTGTATATTGTTGTTGTATGGTTGTGTTGTTGTATGGCTGGGTATTGTTCATATAGCTATATGTAAAAGGGCCATGAATTCATATCAAATGTCACAAGGATTTTTCATTTAGATTCTGGTTGAATGAAAACATTACTGCTGAGGTAGAGAATAACACACTTTCCTGTTTTACCAAAAGTAAATGAGAACTGAATCAGTGTTAAAATATATATATACGATATTGAGAAATGCTAGAAGAAGTTAGTTTGCTACTTTTATTCTCTTTGTATAAATATCATATAGGTGAGTCAACGAAACAGCATTGTTCACAATTCTTTATTCAGTTTAAGGAATTATGGGATCAGATGGAGGAGGAAATGGGATGACTTTATTTCTAATATCCTAAAAACAGATTAGGCTAAGGTGCCTTCATATTGTATAACAATATGATCTATTTCTTACTCAGTTCAAATTAGTAATTTGAATAATTCAGTTATGGCCATGAATGTGACCAAAATAAGGTGATCAGCACTGAGGAATGTGCTTTTGATATTATGTTCATGAAATTATCTATTGGGTTTTTCTCATATGCTTCATTGCTGCTGTGACAGGACAAGAGATGCTGTCAGATTTTGTCTGAAACTGAGAGAGGATGATAAATCAAGATAATATGGTACTTATTATTGCATATTTAGAAGCAGATGCTCTTGTATGGCTATTAATTTTATGATGAAATAAGAGATGCCCTCAAAACTTTTTTAATTTTTTTTATTCATTCATTTATTTATTTATTTATTTTGTCAGGTGATTATAAGATTATAGGTATAAGTATAGACATAGTTATGAGTACATGAAATGGATATATATAAGAAAAATAAAAAGAAACATTATACCAGGCAAACTCACTTTTTCCATTTGCCTTTTTTGTTAACTCTAACTTTTCTGCATACATGAATTTAAATTTCTTTGCTGATCAGTAGTAAACCTGATCATCTTGTTATGACTAGTTGTCCAGTTGGCTATAGAACAATGAGAAGTCAAGAGAAACAGTCACCAACTCAGACAACAAGACTCTCACAGAGGTCTGGACATTCTTGGTCATCTGGTCATGGTTTTCCCAAAGGTGACTTTTCAAACAGCAACTGGATTTTCTTTGCTTTGCTGGAGCATATTTCGCTTCTTATCCAAGCAGATTCTTCACTTCTGACTGAATGGTGAGGAATGGAAGGATTTATATGTAGATGGCCTTAATGTAGATGGCCTGTTTGATCCCTCTTTCAAACCAACTGATTTGAAAGAGGAAACAAAAAAGCAATCTACTGGACTTTCAACAGAGGGAGAGGGATATAATATCATCTATCTCCTGTCTAAAATATAGTCCTTTCAGCAGTTCCAAGAAGGTTCCATGCCCATTTGCATTATTCAGACAATCCTGAGGGCACAGTTAAACCTCCTCAACAACCCTCAGAAAGAGTGATAATAACAGATGACTGCAAGAAATATAAGCCTTTCATTCTCCACCATTCAGTTAGAACTGAAGAAGCTTCTTGGGTGAGAAGTGAAACTTCTTCAAGCAAAGCAAAGAAAGTCCAGTTGTCTTTTGAAAAAGCAGTTTTGGGATTCTCACAAAAAGACTTTACATAAGTTGCTTATTAATGAAAACTTCAGCTTCTTTCTTGTGAACTAGCTAGCAGATTGCTTTCTTCCCAATGTGCAGGAGGTTTTGGTAATCAGTACCATCTCCTGAATTTCTGTCTGTGAGCAGACATCACATAGAACCTGCTAGATAGTTGAATAATAGCATACTCTATTTCAATTAATTAATTAAATTAGTTCCATCTATACAATCAATAAGATAAACTATTATTGTCATGACCTTTAACTGGGTGAAATGGTGCAACATTTTTGAACCAAAATACCTCAAGTGGACTAAATTATAAAATGTATCCAAATCCTGGATCCATGAGGGAATCCATGGCTGCTGCTGTGGTCCTTTATCTTTATTTTCAACATTCCATGACAGTTTTCCAGTCAGTTTTTCAATTCCCTGTTCACTTCCCTACCCAGCACAGCATTTACTACCCTTTTGGGAAGGGAAGAGAAGGGAAGGAAAGGGAAGGAAAGGAAAGGAAAAGGAGAGTAGGGAAAGGAAAGGAAAGGGAAAGGAAGGGAAGGGAAGTTCTGTTTTCATTGCTTTGTAGCCCATCTTTGGTAATTTCACCAGTCTTCTGGGATCCCCAGGCCTGATGACACAACTGTGTCTTGAGAGACTTCCAGAAAGTTAAAAGGGAAGGTTCCAGCCTCACTTCAAAGAAACTGTTGCTAGATCAGGCTTCTGAAAATAGCCACCTCATTCTTTTCTCAGAAAAGAAAGAGATGGGGGGGGGGGACTTTATAAACTTTTACTGTTTTGAGCAAACACTAGTCTAATTACTGAATTACTGAAAATCATTAATTAAAATTATTAATTATATTTATAAATCAGGATGGGAGCTTTACAAAAATACCTCAAATTTTAAAAGCACATAATATGCTCTGAGTATGTGTTCTGTGAAGTTCCTCTATGAGGGCAAAATTAAATATTAACCAAACTTGATGGAAAATCTCTTCAATAATTCCTTTACAAAGGATGTTCTATGGCTGAGCAGTGCAGTTCTGCAAATATATTATTCTGTTAACATTCTGTATGAACATAGTGCTATCTTGTGTTCATTATTCAATGGAGGCTTTTTTAAAAAAAAGAAAGAGTATAATTATGACCTGACATGTTAATGAGGTTACATTCCAATACCATGGAAATCATGCAATCATTCCCGCAAAAAACTAAAATACGTCTAAAGAAAAAGTATTTTCTTTATCAATTAGGATGATAAATAAAACTTTGTATTTAACCAAATTATAAATTGAAAAGAATATTGGGGCAGTGGAGGGGAAAAGATAGCATAATGATGTCCCATTGTAAATCTATCACTTGGTAAAAGAGAGACAGACATGGCATGTATTTACATCTACTGACTCTCAGCAACTTAAAAGTAAACCATACAAAATAGGTATAACCAAAAAAAAAAAAAAAACCAGGCATCAATTTTCAGCCCACTCTTTAAATGTCTGGTTGCCAACATACCTTTTGCTTCATCAAGAACCCCTCAGGGTGGTCAAACTAGAGTTAAATGTGGTTTTTTTGGTGTGCATGTGCCTTAAGGCTTATATACATTTACAGAACTCATTTCACTCCCTATACTCTGATTTTCTTCACTTCATCTGCTTTTCAAGTCTGATCCTTGATCTGGAATAGAAAAACTGATGCATACTTTAAGGCTATAAAAGCTATATTTACTTTAAAATTATTTTTGCTTGTGCCCATAATGGCATCTTGTAGTAAAAGATTTATTTGCATTATTAATAATGAAAGTTATTGAAGAGACATGCCTAACCATTTATGCTGCAGCATGCTTTGATGGGGATACATTATTTCTTCTTCTCATAGTCTTACATAAAATTTCTCCCTGCAACAATTTCATTTCAATAAACTCAGACACATTGCTTCAATACTTTTAGATGCAGCAAGAACTATTTTAAAATATGAGATTTTTAGAAAAGGTCTGAACAAATATATAACTAGCTTTTCTCCTGAATTATGTATCAGCATGTTAGTCTATCATCTTCTTTCACTGGAGGAGATAAACGGTTTCTCAAATAAGAAAGGTCAGGTAATAAACAGAGAACTAGATTCTGATGCTAAACTAACTGTATATCAAGGGATATATTTCAACAGCATGTCATAAAAAAGAGATTCTTCAAATGGATAGTGGAAAAAATGAAATTAAGTTCTTTGTCTCAGAATTCATGGTATGTTACTTTTTTCTGGTTTTGGCAGCTAATTAGCAATCATTGCTTTAATGTAGAACATATATAATTTGTTTTCCACAACACTTAAAATAAATGTTATGCCAATTAAAACAGTTTCTACATTTGGAATTTATAACTATTTCCTTGTATGTTTCCATAAATTTACATTGGCACATTTCTTGGCGTTTCTTCTTGGAATTTCAAGCTATATATATATATCATATATATATGGTATTCAGCTTTGTTCGGGTATTTTCCCACATCATTATAGTTGTGCTTTTAAAGTTGTAGCAACGTTTCAGCAGAATCTCATCTGCCATCATCAGGCTTCTGTATTGAATTCTGTATTCTGTATTGATGATGAAGCCTGATGATGGCAGATGAGATTCGGCTGAAACATTGCTACAACTTTAAAAGCACAACTACAATGACGTGGGAAAGTACCCGAGCAAAGCTGAATACCATACATGTAAGTACCCACGAAAACTTAAGAAAACAAATATATATATATTTCATTCTCACTAATTATCCAGTGCTGGGATAAGCAATTCAAAGTTTGAGAAAGTGGAGAAAAAAGAAAGCTGCAGTTAAATCATAAGCACAGTTGCACTCATGTGGTTTCTACTCAGCAATTGAGTTGGTACTCCCAAATGTGGTTGCTAAATGTAAACTATCTATAAAGAAGTCTTCTGGTATCATGAAGGAGCTTACATGCAGAAAATAGAACTAAATCCAAAATTTATATCCTAATCAGCTCTGGGATTGTATTTCTTAAAGGTTTTGAACATCTAACATTTAGGCTGAAGGCTGACATTTCAGAATTGTCATAATTAAATCCCAGATAATTTTGGATGCTAGGAGAGAACCCAGGGAACAGAACTTAAAGTCTAAAATTTGCACAATCTGAACATTTCCCAATCTACATTGGTAATGAAAGTACAATTATGTATGACTTATACTTTTCCAATCACAGATTGTAGAGTATTATACAAGACTTGGAATTGCTTCCCAAAAGAAATGTGCTTATACTTTTCCTTGCTTGGTTTTTAGAAGAAATACAAGTCCTACTTTCTTATTCAGCCTCCCCCCTCCATGAGACAGCAGTATTGGTCTATTTTTTAGCAGTACAAGGACTTATTTCTGATATATCTGTCCTCAGCATTCTCCTCTAATTGTGACCCATCACAAACATATAAGCAGATAACAACAGTTACAAGACTACCTAGACAATCTGTAATATAAACTATCAATATGTATAAAATATAAACTATGAAATATGAACTATGGATTTATACATCTTTAAAATTCAAACTTATATATTCTTAAAAGGCATTTGGACACAAATCTGGACTCAGATTTAGTCTAAGTTCCTAGGATCTATGGTATTAATTCTATAATGGAAATTAATACCATAATATAACGGGATGTTGACAAAGAGAAATATTGAAGCTCCAGCCAAGGTTAAAAAATGTCACAGCTTTAATCGCTGCCATATTGATTCTTTTGAACCTTCTCCCCCTAGCCTTGTTACTTTGTTGCTGGCAAACCACTTTGGAAGCAGGAAAATGATTATATCTTTAAATGACATCCTTAATTTATGTTTCCAATATTATGCTATACTTACTTCGTTCATTTTAGCACCAAGCTAACAGTCTTGGTATTATTCTCTTGTCACTGCTGTTGAAATAGTTTGACAATGCACAAATGAGAAAAAAAAAGAATGCTTCAAGTGGCCATTATTTATATAGAAAAATGTTGAATAATGATAAATAACCCTAAGGCAGATATGATTAAATAGAGAGTATTACCTTGAGAACTGAATGGAAGAAAAAAAGTACACATAAGATAAGGAAGTTTGAAAATTTAATGTGATACGCAATGATGGGGACGTAAGGAAAACCTTTCAGACTTCTACGTTCGTTTTACAATGGTGAGTATCTAAGAATTTTCTTAAAGTGTTATCACGTTAAAGTTTTTTTCAGAGTTTTTGTTCATATTGACAATTTGCAATTAAACAGAATTCTGTAAAAGGAAAATTATATACTACGGTGGAAAGTGATACAACTTTTAGTGACCATGTGGCTTCTTTGTGAATAATCAAGATCCTCTACATGCACAGTAATCAGTTGATTACAGATCTTCTAGTGCATGCTATCAAAATTGTAAATGTGCCCACTCCATCTGAAAGATTATTTTTCTCTCCCATGAAAAGATTTGGAAATCCATGCAATATGCAATTTTTGGAAAAGTGACATGCTTCCCTCATATCTTGAATGATTCTATATGTTCCAAATCTTCAATAACAAGAATAATTCTAGATGGTCCCAACATTTATAGTGCTGATAGATGATAGATAGGTGATAGATAGATAGATAGATAGATAGATAGATAGACAGACAGACAGACAGACAGACAGACAGACAGGCAGTAGATAGGCAGAGGTAGAGAAGTAGAGGTAGAGGTAGGTAAAGGTAGAGAGATATAGAGATACAAAAATCAGAAAAAAACAATAAGAAGAATTTCCAAAAAAGAAAAGAGTTTGTTGTGGCAGCAAAAGCAATCAATTTTTAGAGATATCCCTGATTGATGGGATTAATTTTGCAGAAGAAAAAAAGCAGAAAAAGAATGAAAGAAAAGCTATCTGAAACAATCAGGGTATGCAATTCTGGACTATTAGTTCACTTTCCAGAGGCTGCATTTAAACAAATACAATGTGTCATCTGTATTCTTCAGAAAAATTCAAAGGAAGAGGAAGAGCAGGATCACATTTTGATTCAGCCCGCAGACGGAGTAGAGCTGTCCTTTATCACATCTCCGGACACCTACAAAGAAGAGAAAAGAACAAATTAAAAATTAATAATGTAGGTATAGAGAATCAAACTATTTTCATGCTATTCTATCTGAGGTGGGGGGTTGTATGATGCTCAGAAGGTTTAAGGAGGATTAAAGGAGAAAAACTAGTTGCTTATAATTGCCCCTTCCTATTTTGAAGATACATATTTATAGTTATAAATATAGAAAATAAAACTTTGGCCAATACAATGTTTCTTGTAAGTAAATTATACTGTACAATTTCAAAGAGAAAATGCAATGGACATAGACTAGGATCCTTATATCTGATAATGATGTTCATATGGTTTAGCATAAATGTCTAAGGCCCAACCCAAACATTATGCTAAATCATATTTGTCCTTTTATAAAACTTCATAGAAAAAGTTGTCAAAAAGAATTTTAAATCTTTCCTTTTCCCTGAACTATGATTCAGATTTCCTGCCACATAAACACTTCTTAGAAGTTCTCCCTCCCTCCCAAGCTAATAATAGGAGGAAGTGCTATTTTCATCATGAGCCCAGCATGAAAACTGCATGAACAAACCAGTGTATATTTATTTATTTATTTAAAGAAAATACTTTAGCATTCATGGCATATTTTAAATCCATCTATAAAGCAATGAAAGCAGCAGTACATTGTCTGCTTTCCAATTCATTATAGAACTTTGATCTCACCGTGCTAGTAAGCAAATTTCATTTATAGCACAACTGAAAGCATAAAAAGTACCAAGTAGGTATATTGTATCATCTGGAAACTAAAAACAGGGGTTGTATGATGGGTTCCCATCACTGTGACCTTTTGTAGGTATATAGGTCATGCAAGGTAATATCCTTAAAACAATCATGTATTGTTATTTTATTATTTTTAAAGGGGCAGCAAAACTTTTATTAACAAGTTATTGGCCAATTTTCTAAATTTTACCAGTTTATTACTTAAGACCTTTCTATTAGAATATATTGGGATTAACTTGATAGAGAACATCCACAAAAATATAAGTTTAGGCAAAAGGAATAACTAAACTAAAAAGAACTAAAATATTTAGTTCACAGAATCATAGTATTTGAAAAGTAGTCGGAAATTTAGGAAATCTTCTAGTTCAGTCCCTTATTCTGTGCAGATATATGCTACTATGATATTCTCAAACAGGTTGTCAGCTAGTTTCTGATTAAATGCTTAAAATCTACATCTCCCAAGACACTGAAAATTCCCATTAATGTATATTTTTATGATATTCGGCTGAAATCTGCTTCCTGATCATTTAAGTCCACAATTTTTTGTTTGACTTCCAGAACCACAAATGAAGAAGTCTAGCCCATCTTTTGCATGACATTCCTTCAGGTCCTTGAAGATAGCTATCATGGGTCTGCAATATGTTTTTTTCTTCAGGATAAATATACCTAACAATTCCATTATAAGTTCCTCATACATTTTTTCTTTCCTTTTTTTTTCATCCCTATTATCAGCTTGGTTGCAATCCTCTGGAAAGTCTCTAACGCTCTGTTAGTGTCTTTTCTAAAATGTGATGCCCAAAAGTGAATGCAATATTCCAATCAATGTAAAATAGAAGGGGACAATGACTTTGATGAGCAAATCTCATAATGCCCTATTTGCTAAAAATTTCTGCCCCAATGAGTTGGGGGAGATGGAAATTGTATATCTTGGCCTCTTGCATTATCCTTCTTAAATTCATATATCTTTGATCACATCATTCTAGAAAGTTTGTCAGACATAACATTTCTATTTGTATTTATTAATGAGAAAATTGATCTTTTCTAGAAATGTGGCTGCTGTAAGCTTTATAAATTTTTGCAAGTGGAGGTGCAAGTTACTAAATTCTGGTTTGACAAAGATTTATGAATATTTTGAATGAAGCAATAGCATTAAAATATTTTTTTCAGTAAGTTACACTTATACAATGCTCTTACAAAGATAAAATAAGAGGTATTTATAGCTCTTGTTCTTATTACTTGCAGTCTTGCCTTAACTGATATGTCAAATCACTTGTAAATAAAACCTAGACACAATTACCCAGCAGAACTAAAATAGACATGTAGATAAATAGAATACAGAAACCGATTTGCATCTATTTAGTGTAATAGTCTAAGCTCTAAAATGTCCAGGACCCTCATCTTTAAGCTACTATAGCTGGCATTTAGAGCAAAAAATACACTCTTTATTTAAGCTTAGCTCAGCATGAGCTATTTAACTCTGACACCTTTTGAAAGGGAACTCCTATATTTTGGAAATTGGGTACTTGTTTAACTGTATCTTCTGGTAAATCAAGTATTTTGTTGTTGCATTTCCACTTTTTAATGGCTATTTTTAGTTACCTCCATGAATGATGCCTGAAAACTACTTCTATAGTCTATAGAATTCTCTGTGGAATACTCTTAATTAATTATTCTTAATTATGTTCAGTTAAATGATTTTACTTTCCAGAGAATAGATTCTCTATACATTATGGTAGCTGATAGTTCTTTGGTTATACAGATAGTCCTCAACTTTCTGCTGTTAAGTGAGAGACATTTGTTAAGTGAATTTTACCCCATTTTAAGACCTTTCTTGCCACCATTGCTAAGTGAATCAATTGAGTTCATAAATTAGTATCCCAGTTGTTGAGTGAATCTGGCTCTCCCATTGACTTTGCTTATCAGAAGGTCACAAAAGGGGATCACGTGACCCTGGAAACCAGCAACAGTCATAAATATGAACCAGTTGCCAAGCATCTGAATTTTGATCACATGACCATGGGAATGTTGCAAAGGTCATAACTGTGAAAAATGGTTATAAGTCACTTTTTTTCAGTGCAATATAACTTTGAATGGTTACTAAATGAACTGTTGTAAGTTGAGGAGTACCTGTAGCTGTAGACAAAAGTCTTCATGGATATTTTCAAGTCTACTGAAATAAAAACAAATATGAAGTTTATTTGAGTATTTTCTTCATATAATAGCAAGATGACTGGTTTTATTTGCCAATGTTAACATTTACCAATTTGTCTAGGTGAAACTGGCAGAGCTCAAGATATTAATTACTGTCTTAATTTTAAAATTTTAAAAATGGGACTAAATTACATCCTAGTTTAATCCACATGGAGTGATTATATATTACTTGTAAGGAAGACTTTGATTAATACTGCTGGATAAGAAACAGAAGATTCCACTGAGTAGAAGATGCGTAAGATGATATTTGTTGGGATTGAATTCATCCTAACTGGAATTATTTCTCTCTGTCCTCAAGAATTGTATATAATATATTAGGAGTGAGTTTTAAATAATGTTTTACTGATTTCTGAATTGTAATTTAATTATGCAAATATGAATAGTATATTAAGCAATAAAAATCAGGCATTAATTACAATAATCATATGAGAAATAAAATATAAATTTTGCGTTGAAATTTAATGAGATTTAAAGTGTTATCCTAGTGAGATTATGTTTAAACCTAATAATACTTCAACCGAGTAAATGTTACTTTTAAAAACAAAGACAGATTTAGTTATTCTAAGAGAATATTGAATGAAATCAATGAAATCTGGTTTCAAGAGCTCCATTGTATACATCTGGGTATAACATGAAATGACTATTTGGTTTAAAAGGACTGTTTGTAATAAATTTTCACAGATGGATGTATCCAGACTTGAAATACCAATATATCATTCAAATTAGGGCTTTCACTGTAACAATTGTTTGTTTGGTTTTTGAGTTTTTCTGGCATTGTATGATAATTACTCCTTTTCATATTTTCTTTCATTCTCTTGAGAATACAAATTTTGGTACAATATATTAATACAACATGTAGATTATAATTCTAGGAAGCCATCAGACAAAAGTGTCCTTTCCTTCTCTGCAAGTAGAATTAGCAGAATTACCAGATTGATGGTTGGGGAAGTTTGGGAAAGCGAAGATGGGGTGCAGAGTTAGCACATTTCTAGAAAGATGGTGACTCTTGCCCAGGGGAAATTATGAGCAAAATGAAAGAAGAAATTGAAATTGCAAGAATGGAAGGAGGAATTTGCAGTAATAAGATGGAAGGCAAAAAGCAGAGGTTAAATCTATTATCTTATTGAAGCTATGTTGAGAGAGGGCTCTAAAAGTAACACATACAACAGCCTGCTAGTGTTTTGTCAGTTATAACATTTTAACAAGCTTCTAAGAGATGCAAATTTCAAACATGGAAACATTCGCCCCTTTGTTGAATGAGAAGAGCTGCCTTCCAAATGAAATACAGGTTTCGGAAACCATGCATATATAAACAACTCATCTTTCCTGCTAAAAATTATTGTTGCCACCCCACCCCATTTTCACTATGTAGTTATTTCATAAAATCACAGGTTCTATCATGATATACAAGTGTATTTTAACCATGAAAAGTATTTCTTGTTCAATTCTAAACCAAATTAAATCCTTAATTTTATTAAGAGGAAAGCTGCACAAATTCATCTCAGAATTTATGTTAATTGTGAAAGAAACCATAAAAGGAGGATTGAATGAATACCAGGACAAACATATGCAAAACGTAGACAATGGATACAAAAGCTTTCAAAACAACTTAAGGTTGCTAAAAATGTTCTTATAGTCAGCCAAAGCATCTCAAATTGGTCTGAATTATCTTTTTCTCTCTTTCTTTTTTCAGAATGTTTTTATAGATAAACCAGCATTTCCGGAATATAAAGTTTCAGATGCAAAAAAGTCCAAATTCATACTTTTGCATTTTAGCACTTTTAAAGCTGGCTGGGACTGGCTTATCTTACTAGCAACGTTTTATGTTGCTGTAACTGTACCTTACAATGTTTGTTTTATTGGCAATGATGATCTATCTACAACTCGAAGCACAACAGTCAGTGACATTGCAGTGGAAATACTGTTTATCACAGGTAAGATATTTCAATTCTTTCTGACGTTACTTTTACTAGTTCTGCAAATAACTGTAGATTATCTTTAAAAATTATGTAAGGATAAGCGTTGCAATGTGATCAAAAGTTATATATCTGTTTTCTGTCTGCATTTAAGCATAGGTTTTCTTCAAAGAATTTTGATTGTGGGTACAGACTATTTTCTAGTATGTCTACCCATTACCCATACTATTAGGCAAAGTAAAACAATTCAGATGTGTATCTAATGTGCATTCTATATTGAAAAATAATTTTGTCTCTGCTCCTAAAGAACCTTAATTGTTAGAAGAAAAATCTATCATATAGTGGGATTTTTGAGGTTTTGTTTTCATTCTTACCACCGGAGATGCCACTTTGGCTTCAATAAGAATCATTTTAATAACTTGTATTTCCTGCTCTTTAGAAAACAAAGATAGCCACCCACTACCTCCTCCCACTCCCCCCTTCTTCTTCTTCTTCTTCTTCTTCTTCTTCTTCTTCTTCTTCTTCTTCCTCTTCCTCTTCTTCTTCTTCTTCTTCTTCCTCCTCTTCCTCTTCCTCTTCCTCTTCCTCTTTTGTTCCGGACTAGCAGGCTCATAGCCTGCAAATCTGATTGGCCCGCTGAAAGCCGATCGTGATTGGTTGCCATAGACAGTAAACGGGCTGCCGCGATTGGCCCTGCCAAGAGCGGCAAACTCAAATCGCCTTCATTGGCTGCCTAGCCGCAGCCAGCCCTATATAAGGGGCTGCTGCGGCTGGGGTTAGTTGCTCAGATCTGAAGTCACAAATAAAGAGCTGTTGTTGCTATCTGAGTCTTGCCTCCGTTCTTGAACCGTCCTCCCAGATTTAACACTGGCGACGAGGATGGGATGCGGAAGCAACAGAAGCTATTGAATTGAGCTAGCCGAAAGAACACGTGGCTGACAGAGCGCAACAACGGTGACATGGCCAGCAGCGCTATACCACCCGCACCATTCGATCCAGCTAGCGAAGATTGGGACTCATACATGGACAGATTTCAAATGTTCCTGGAGTCCAACAACCTCAAAGATGCCATGCCCAGCAAGAAACGAGCCGTTTTTCTAACCCATTGTGGACCAGCCATTTTTAAGATGGCTAAAGCCTTAGCCAAGCCAGCTGAAGTTAAAACAATGGATTGGGACACCCTTGCTCCCATCCTGCGCAACCATTACACCCCCGCCGTGCCAACTCTCATTCGCAGGCATGAGTTCTACCAGAGGGACCAACGTGAAGGTGAGAGTGTTGGGGATTTTGTGGTAGACCTGAGGAACCTGGGTGGTTTGTGTGGCTTCGCCAACCTCGAAGAAGCCATGAGAGATTGCATTGTCCTTGGCCTCAGAGACCCAACCGTCCAGAGCAAGATTATGGCCAAGGGAGACATCTCGCTTGCAGATGCCATAGCAGATGCCACAGCAGCTGAAGCCACTCGTAAATCGGCAGCACGAATGCGTCGAACCAGCGGGACCAACCGCCAACCCACCAACGATGCTGGGAAACCTTCAGACAAGTACACATCAACCACCCATCACGAAGATGTCGAGTCATCCTCAGACAGCGAGGAAGAAGAAGTCCACAGGCTCCGGTCAGAACGTGAGCAACAGGACCAGCGGGGTCGCAAATCCAACTACCAATGCGCCGGATGCAGGGGAAACCATCCCCGATCCGAATGCAGATTCTTAGACGCCATATGCCGGTTTTGCGAGAAACGGGGACATATCGCGAAGGTATGCAGAAACAAGAGAAATTCCAGCCCCAGATGGAGAGGGAGCAGCCCAATGAGAAATGATGGCAACGCCACCACGCAGAGGGACCGCCCTAGCAACCAGTGGAACCGGTACAGCAGACCCCGAAGGTTTAACGACACCCCCAGATGAGAGGAGGCTCATCAAACCATCACCATCGGCCATGCTTCATCACTTGATGCTAAAATGATCCGAGTAGAGGTTACGATTGAAAACAAACTTTGCAACATGGAAGTCGACTCTGGGTCATCACTATCCATGGTATCCTGGAGAACACTCAGACAGCTAATCCCCAACATCCGACGCCAAGACCTCAGCAGTCAGAGACTCATACTGAAAAACTATCAAGTCAACCGGATTCCAGTCGCAGGTACCCGCCATGTGCAGGTCTCGTTCAAGGGACATAAGGCAATTCTACCACTCACCGTCATAGACCGAGACCGGCCAAGTCTATTGGGTCTTCAGTGGTTCGCGCCATTAGGAATCGGAATGGCTGGCATCCATCATACTGAAGACAATGACTGGGAGGCGGCTCTCGTCCACGATTTCCAAGAAGTGTTCAACGAAAGCCTAGGCAAGTACAAGGGGTCCCCTATTTCATTTAATCTTCGCCCCGACATAGCACCCATTCGCCTAAAGCCACGCCGAGTTCCCTTTGCTCTTAAATCCAAAATTGACGAGCAACTGGACAAAATAATTGCGCAAGGCGTGTTAGAACCTATTGACCACGCCCGATGGGAGACACCAATTGTCACCCCCATAAAGCCTGACGGGTCCATAAGAATCTGCGGTGACTACAAGGCCACCCTCAATCATGCGCTACAGCAGAGCGCCTACCCAGTACCAGTTGTTCATCATCTCCTGCATTCACTTGTGGGTGGCAAAATATTCGCAAAATTAGATCTGGCCCAAGCGTATCAACAGCTGCCAGTTGATCCCGAGACTGCAGAAGCCCAAACTATAGTCACACATCGTGGTGCATTCAAATGCAACAGGCTCCAGTTTGGTGTAAGCGTAGCCCCAGGCATCTTTCAAAGCCTGATGGAGAGACTATTACAAGGGATAAAAGGGGTCGTGCCCTATTTTGATGACGTATTAATAGCAGCACCCACAAAAAACCAATTAGAAAAACGCCTCAGAACAGTCCTACAGAGGTTCAAAAACGCTGGCCTCAAGGTTAAGAAGGAAAAGTGCCAGCTTTGCACAGAAAGGGTGGAGTTTCTTGGCTACCTCCTTGACAAGCAAGGAATCCACCCCACAGAAAAGAAATTGGCAGCTATCAAAAACGCCCCAAGACCCAAAAACAAAACCAACCTCCAAGCCTTCCTGGGACTTATTAACTTTTATAACATCTTCCTACCCCAGAAGGCAACTGTTGCTGAGCCCCTTCATAGACTACTCGATAAAAGGGCATCCTGGATTTGGGGACATTGGGAGGAACACACCTTCGAGCAAGTAAAAGACCTCCTTACCTCAAAGGCAGTACTAATTCAGTATAACGAGACACTACCTTTGACTGTCATGTGTGATGCCTCGCCATTTGGGGTAGGGGCCATCCTGAGCCACGTCCTACCAAGTGGCTCAGAAGCACCAATTGCATTTTTTTCACGAACTCTATCAAAAACAGAAAGAAACTATAGCCAATTAGATAAGGAAGCCCTTGCTATTGTCTCTGCAATAAAATGATTTCATGAATATGTTTATGGGAGACCATTCTCTATTATAACGGATCATAAGCCACTACTTGGGATCCTGGCGGGTGACAAACCTACTCCACACATTCTCTCCCCCAGAATGACGCGATGGTCAGAATTTCTCGCTGCCTACGACTATCAGTTAAAGTATCGCCCGGGGAAATCTATTCCCCACGCAGATGCCTTGAGCCGCTCACCGCTACCCGAGCCACAGGAAGACCCAGCTCCCACACTCCCGGTACTACAAATAGAGACAATGCCATCGCCTCCACTAACGGCTCAAGACATCGCCTTTGAAACCAAAAGAGAGTCTTGTTTGGCACGAGTTCTTGGCTGGGTGGAGAGGGGATGGCCAGATTACGACACTAAGGAAAAGTTTAAGCCGTTTAAAAACAAACGGAACTTTTTTCACAAAAGGGGTGCGTTTTGTGGGGAGACCGAGTTGTTGTACCAACTAAGTTACAAAAAAGGGTCTTGCAAATGCTACACGATGGACACCTGGGCATCGTGCGCATGAAAGCACTGGCAAGAAGTTACGCCTGGTGGCCAGGTATGGACAAACAAATCGAAACCTGGGTCGCCTCTTGTAACAAATGCCAGGAAAACCACTCAGCTCCCCCTAAAGCCCCACCAGCAGAATGGGAAACACCCAGGGGTCCTTGGTCTCGCGTTCATATTGACTTTGCGGGACCTACGAGAGGCCACACCTTCTTAATAACTGTAGATGCCTACTCAAACTGGCTTGAGGTCAATAAAATGAAAGCAACCACTACTGAGGCGGTCATTAAAAAACTGAACAGACTCTTTGCCACACACGGGTTACCAGATGTCCTGGTCTCTGACAATGGGCCCCAATTTACTGCCTTAGCCTTTGAACAGTATTTAGCGGAACGGGGCATCCGACACGCACTCACATCGCCGGCTCATCCTGCGGCGAATGGCCGGGCTGAACGAATGGTTCAGTTTACAAAGAAAACCCTGCAGAAAATGGATCAAGGCAACATCCACGACAAAGTCACTAGAATGCTGCTCCTACAACACATCACACCAAACAGCATGACCAACAAGAGCCCAGCTGAACTCCTGATGGCCAGGAAACTCAGATCGCCTCTAGATCGTTTGCACTCTGCCTACACCCCAGAAAAGCCCCTGGGTTCCAGCAGCAAGCACTGTGTTTTCAAGGTAGGAGACCTTGTTTTCTCAAAAAAATTTTCTGGGGATCCCCTTTGGATTCCTGCCCAGGTAACTCAAGTTACGGGCCCCCGCTCCTACCGTCTACTCACCATTGATGGCAGACCATGGAAACACCATATTGACCAACTGCTCTCCAGACTAACCACATCTTCCAACCCTGACCCTAACTTTGACACTAGGGGGGGAAGGGAAGCAGTGAACTCAGAATTAGAACCAACACCTGTTTATTCTGAGCTAACACCGAGATCACCGCACCATGGTTGGCAACACTCACCAGCTGCAGCTGAGACTGGACAGTCGAACGCTTCCCCAAGAAGAAGCAGCCAGGCAGGTTCAGCGAGCCCCGGGAGCCATGGCAGTAACAGCGAGGCTGAGGACTCCATCACCAATGAAGAGGAGGAGCCCTAACCATGATACCAGTTCACCGTTCCTGTTTGATCCAGCAAGCAGTCCATCTGAACCCGGGTTTGAACAGGGTCAAGCAGAACTGCGTAAGTCAGGCAGAC
This sequence comes from Pseudonaja textilis, assembly GCF_900518735.1. The sequence continues at coordinate 6,826,829 of NW_020769346.1, read as the reverse complement.
AGGTGCGAAGACCTGCCTACCTGCGAGACTATATTACTCCACCCCTTAAATGGAACCGAGAGGGGAGGGGTGTTCCGGACTAGCAGGTTCGTAGCCTGCAAATCTGATTGGCCCGCTGAAAGCCGATCGTGATTGGTCGCCATAGACTGATGCGATTGGCCAGTAAACGGGCTGCCGCGATTGGCCCTGCCAGGAGCGGCAAACTCAAATCGCCTTCATTGACTGCCTAGCCGCAGCCAGCCCTATATAAGGGGCTGCTGTGGCTGGGGTTAGTTGCTCAGATCTGAAGTCACAAATAAAGAGCTGTTGTTGCTATCTGAGTCTTGCCTCCGTTCTTGAACCGTCCTCCCAGATTTAACATCTTTCTTCTTCCTGGTGTATTCACAAAAGTGCAGTCCACTTTTCGGATCATTGAACACCACTGCATCTCCAGGGTGCAGGCCCACATCTTGCATATCTTCATTAATGGTGTCTTGCCATCTCTGTTTTGGGTGCCTGCGAGGTTGCCGGCCATTGACTTCCAACTGTTAGGCAATTTTGACAACAGTGGAAGGTGCTGCTCTCAGTACTTGTCCATACAAGACTGCTTACTACCAATTCAGAGAACTTTATTTTTCATTTTCACACATACTCCTCCATTACATCACATTTATTTATATACTGACCCATATTTGCTATTAAAACATGATTGTGAGATTATTTTTAGAACTCTTGTATGTATCTTTTGTGTGACCCAAGTTAAATAATGTCATGCTTTCCCTCTAGCCTAGGGCAAAGTTATCAGAAGGGACTCTTGGGATAAGCAAAAATAAACTAACCAGGCAGGCCAAAAGAGAACCTTCAGAAGTACAATTTAAATTGTTAAATTTCCTTACTGGAGCAGAGAAAGAGAAACAGAGTCCATATAGTGGGTGGTGCTTGGTGACCACAAACATTTTATTTTTGCAATACTCATGAGGTAGCTGTACATGCCAGTTCTAGAAAGGAAAATTGCTGAGTTTTGCTTTCTTCCATGATTACAATTATTCTTTGATTCTTTGCTTTCTGTTGCAAAATCTGGTATCAGATGTTAAATAGATCAAAAGATTTTTCTAAAAATCCACTTTTAAAAATATATTGTTCCCCTTTTCACATACAGAATTGCTTGTTTACTAGTAAACTATCAAAAAGTGATTGTTCAAAATACTATACCATGTTTGGGATAGCTCTTCATATCAATTCACAAAAAGATCTGAGGGAGAAAAGTTTAATTGTGGTGAAATGAAACTTTCATGATATTGTCTGAAATTTTATATAAATCTTTAGCAATGACTGTGTACTCAGATAATGTTTCTGAAACACTTCAAATGTAATGCAATGGCATCCAGCAAGATACTAGATTATGACTATATTATTATTGGTAATAATAACAATCAGGCAGGATAATTTTTTTCTAGAAAAAATAGAACACCTCTGAACAAAAATACATATCAAAATAGAAGTAGTGGCTACATTTGTATGTAATCTATGATAAACATATTCATTCAATTTCTGTTACCAGCCATCTCAGTCAATGGCTGCATGGCCACTAATCTAAAATATATATTACAATTAAAAGGAACAGGATTGGTCTCATTCCACCTTCAAGGTGTTTTAAACAATATTTCAAATAGTAAAAACAATAAAAACTTCCAAAATAAAAATACTGCAGATATTTGGCCAGTTGGCAAAACAGCCAGTAAACAAGTCAATAACACACTTATCTCAGGAACATTGCCAGGTTTAAGGCCTACAAAAGACTAATAGAATTGGAGCCATCTGACTCTGAAGGAAAAATGTTCCATAGAACATTTTGAAGGAAAAATGTTCCATAGAACATAGGGGACACTGTGGAAAAAATATCCATCTTCTAATTCCTGCTAACTTGTATTATTTGACTGGTGGGATTTGCAGCATTCCCATTCCACTAAATTTGGTTGGATGAGTAGGGACTCTTTAAAAAAGGTGATCCCTCTTGAAATTTGGTCCCATATCATGTAGGGCTTTAAAGGTAATAACCTTGAATTGCACTCAGAAGCACACCGGTAGATAATATACACACATGTGACACCACTTCTGCATTAGCTAATGCAGAAGTGGTGTCACATGTGTGTATATTTGGCACCATTTACTATCTGCACCAGAATGGGGCAACCCGCCATGGCCAACTTGCTGTGACCAACTTGCCACAAGACAACTCGTTGCAGGACAATTCAACAAATACAAATGTTAAATTAATTTCAATGGAACCATGTTCAATAATAATAAAATAAAGGAAGTCAATCCAGAAATATAAGTGTTACATAATTTTGACAAAAATGTGGTCACCAATAATAAAAATAATTGAATGAAACAATTAATTGTTCCACAGCAAGTAATCCCATGGCAAGTTCACTGTAGTGAGTTGTCCTAGAACAAGTGTTGGCAGCCTTAAACAGTCAAAGAGCCACAAAGTTCCTAACTGGAAGCCCTGTTCAATTCTGGAGCCAACTAGAAGTCCGGTTCCCCCACCATAGAGTCTCCTCCTAGTGCGATATCCTTTTTTCTTTACCTGTCCTAACTGAAAGCCCTATCAATTATGGAGCCAACCAGCGACAGGGAGCCACAGTAGAGGGATGAAAGAGCCACATGCGGCTCTAGAACCACAAGTTACTGGCCCCTGTCTTAGACCTACTTGTGCAGCTGCCTTCTGCAAAAGTTGAATTTTCTGAGAGCAGCCCACATAGAGTATGTTACCGTAGTCCAAACCATTTTAAAATGGTTTCCATTGTAGTCAGAATTTATTTGTTCCTGAGAGTTTCAGTTTTATGTTGGGAGGAAACTTTAATTTCATAAGTTATCTTTTGTATAAAAGTTTCAAGATTACTTATGTTCTACGTATTAGTATTCCATTCAGATTCCTGTATTAGTCCTGAAAGAAGAATGAAGGACTGAAATGTATATATTAGTACAGGGAATTATTAGAGGACATAGGATTTTCAACAAAGGTATTCCAGCCATTATGAAATGGTTATGAACTTAAAAATTGTCTTGGAAAAGATATACTGCATATTCTGGTAGATACTATATTACTAAATACTGAGATTGAAACCATATAGAAATCTTGGATGGAAGAGACTAAAGAGTCAGATCTCATGTTGAATATACTTTAAATGAGACCAATCCTGTCCCTTTTCTCTATGTGTTTATATAACCTGAAATAACTATATTTATACCTTTATAGTAGTGACAGCAGTAAATCTCCCAAGAACTGGATAGAAAACCTTGGTTTAGATAGATAATTTGTCTCACATAAATTTCCAATTAACAGTAGCTGCATATTTCTAATGGCTTTAATGTTTGTTAAAGAAATTTAAATATGTTCAGAAACAGCAAGCATAAAAAACAAAAGGGCTAATATTAGTTTTCACACATTACATATAGTGGAATCTTATTTCAGAATAAGATTCATTGCATAAATAATATAAACCTGCAGCACAATCAATAGTTGTCTCATACTATAGTTTCCCATACTTACAAAAGTATGGAACATTGTATTTATGATTTGTGGTGGCATAGTGGTTAAAATGCAGTATTGCAGGCTAATTCTAATGACTGTTGGCTGGCTAGAGTTCAGCAGTTCGATTCTCACTTACTCAAGATTGACTCAGCCTTCCATTCTTCTAAGGTTGGTAAAATGAAAACCCAGATTGTTGGGGGCAATATGCTGACCCTGTAAATCACATAAAAAGGGCTGTAAAGCACTATGAGGCAGTATATAAGTCTAAGTGCTATTGCAGTTGCCATTGCTATTCTAAAAGAGATGTAATAGATGTTATGAAATTGACTATTTAACAACATTTAGGTGAATGTTACCTACAGTAATTTATACTTGGCCTACAGATGCTACAGAAAGTGTACAGAATATTGACAGTTTTGCAGCTTCAGTTTACTAACGGGACATTTTAAAGATTTTCAGTTTAACAAGTTCCTAGAATAGAATAGAGCAAAATATTTTTAGTGTGTTAACATTTTTTTAAAAAATTCAAGAAATATTTAGCAGAATAGCAGAGTTGGAAGGTATCTTAAAGGTTTTCTAGTGTAATACTCTGCTCAAGCTGGAAAGCCTATACCATTTCATACAAACACCATCAAATTGTTTGTGGTTTCTTTTAGTATTAAGAAGAATTAAAGCAGCTATTCTCACCTGCATTTAGATTGAGAGCAACCCAGAATCCTCCCATCTTCCTGCATATGGAGATCAATTAGGGTTTCATTTATCTCATATGTAGAGTTTGGCTATTTTCCCATCAATGACTCAAAAAATCTCCAGCCATCATTAATATAATATAATGCCTGTCAGAACTGCTGTGCTTTGGCTTAACAGTGGTTGGGTCACTCTAGAACACAAAATCAATCTTGTAGATGGGAATAAGATCTCATACATATAAATATGTTTGCAATAGTGGTGAAAATCTGCATCTCAAGTATAGGATGACGGTGAAGGTTCATTTCCAAACTTGTGGATTGGTTTTCAAATGTTTTGTTATCAGGCTAGGTAACTTCTTCAGTGAAGTTTACAAGATGTTGGTGTCAGTGTTCTTCTGTTTATAAGGGCTTCAGGTATGGGTGTGTCAAATGAGGGTCTTGTGATGGGTTTGGTGTGAGTCATCAGTTGTGATGGATATAACAAAAGCAGAAGAGAAACGGCTGCTCAACATAACAGCTATCCAAAAAACTTCATATGCCAACACACAGCACCCAAAGCACACCACACCACACAGCCAACTACCATGCAAAAACTAATCCTACCATGCACAAAAGGCATGACAGCCAGAATCCTCTAATCCCTAGGAATAGCAACAGCCCACAAACCCACAGCCCCATTCCACCTGAAACTATCCAAAACCAAAGATAAAATACAGAGGGATGAAAAAACAATGTAATCTACAAAATCAACTGCAATCATTGCAAGTAATTTTAGGTCAGACAAATATCACATCAGTTAAAAGCCAGGGTCCATGAACACTGACTGGCAATCAAATGCCAAGATCCCAAATCCTTTATCTCCACCCACACTGACACCAAACAGCACCAGTTTGATTGGAGCAACACAAAAATAATCAGCCATGCAATTACCTACCACACTTGTGAGTTCATTGAAGACAGGTACTCCACAAGCAATTCCATCAATAGACACACTGATCTATAACCAGCCTATGATACCCTCAGAATCCAAATCAACCACACAGCCAACCAGAGACAGCACCAACCCACACAACTCCCCACCAGTAGTACATCTCCCAATGACCCTGACCTGATGTAATCTCCTTATCACAAGACCCATCAACAAGATTCACTGATGACTCACACCCAACCATCACAAAACCCATCACAAGAACCTCACTCGACATACCCATACCTGAAGCCCTTATAAACAGAAGAATACACACTGACATCTCCTAAGCTCCGCTGATGATTTTACCTAGCCTGATAATGAAATGTTCAGCTAGGAGATTGAACCTTCACCCTCATATAAATATGTTCTGACATGAAGACTGAGTGAGTTTGTCGCTGGTCAGAGCTATTAGTAAGTTTAACTTGAAGAAATTAAAGAGGCTCCTTTCTTGGAGATGGAAAAACTTCAGGACTGGGATAGCTTTCTCATCAGGATTGATATAGAGGACTTTCACAAGTCAGTTGTTTGGTTAATGAGTTAACAGTATAGGCTTGCATGAAATTATAATAAAGAAAAGGTTTATTATCAATTTGGACAAGTCTTGCAGAACTTTACAGAGGATGGAGCCATTTGCAAACATTCCATTCTAGGATGGTAACAAACCACAGCCACAATAAGTGAATTGAGCTAATAATACTTCCCAAATCCAAAACTGTTAATCATAACTTTCTTGAGAACACTTGGTTGAAGAAGACTATGACAGAAGGCAGTGGTGTGTAATTCTAGGGCCTGGACATATCTGTCTTTCAAACTCATCTTTAAACGGCCTGAAGACATAGAATTTTGAGTTTTAAATTTCACCTAAATCAGTCCACTAAAGGAATATAATAAAGTTTATTCTGTACTGGGCTTGTAAGAAATATATTAGGGAAGAAGCATCATTCTCTTGTAGAAAGTATAGCATATTGTTTAAAGCAAACATAATATAATTAGCCTCTTTTGTTTTAACTAAGTAAACAAACAAAAGAAAAAAGAGGATGTGACTGCTAATCTAATGAGCTCCAATGTGCTTGTGCTGAGATGCTAACATTGGCCCTGTCTGACCCTGCCAACGACAACAGGGGGAAAACTATTTTTGCAAGGGTAGCTGCTCAGTGCCAGGATTTGTTCTTCTAATTTTTAACAGCAGCAGCAGCAGCAACAGCAACAACAAAGACTCTTGGAAAGATAATTGTTGAATTTAGGGGTTGGGGTGGGGGATGGGAGGACTAACTGCAAGAACAGGCAGCCAGCCAGCCTGTACAGCATAGCTGGGATCTCATCAACTAGGTACCAGACATCAGTCATTGTTTGATGTGGTGTTGATGCAACAACTATGAATAAGTCCATGGCTGAAACACACAGCAAGGTACTTTTACAGCAATACAAAAATTATTAGTGATGAAGCATTTTAAAAAGGCTTTGGTATTTATTCTGCATCAGTGGAATTTTAGAAGATCCAGTTGTACTTAAATGGTTCAGGTTCACCTGCAAGGTTACTAAATAGCAGGAACTGTTTACAATACTGTGAATTATGCTGGTATGCATCACTGAGAATCCCATGCATATATTTTCTGGCAGAAACTGTGAATAAAATGGAACCGTGTACTCAATTTGTGTTTGTGCAAATACAATGCTAGGTAGACACAATGACACCAAATACAAAGGGGACTGTATCAATATAGCTCAAGGAAGGTGTTTCTCATACATATTTCTAAATCCATAATAGTGTATGAAAATCATGAAAAGTTTACAGATTATGTTATGGAAATATTAAGTGGCTAATGTTCAATTTGCTGGTCCTGACAAACATGCTTTAAAATGGGAGTTTAAAACTTTTTTTTTTTTGCTTAATAGGATGTTTAAATAATTATTGGTTGTACCCAGTCAAATGAGATAATTAATATAACTTAATATAAATAAAATACAAACCTGATTAATAAAGCAAGTTTTAATAGTGTCCTGATTTTATTTCAAAGTGAACTGCAAAATTGTAGATCAACTGAAAAGAAACTGAAGAAAATATCTTTGGAAAATATAGCAAAATCTCATCGTGCTTCAGTGCTTAAAAGAATGCCCTTTCCCTCCATCCAAACATTATGAATGGCAATGAGACCAATTAAATGTATGTGTCAGTTTTGAGATATTCAGAAGCTCAAGTCTAATTAATCATTTGTAAATGTGAATTTGTAGAATAATGGCTATTCATTTATGGTAAAAAAAAAATGTAGAGGGGAACAAGCTTTTGTTGAAAAAAGTTTTTAAATCTTCTCTTATTACTAATGAAATGCAAGTGGGTATCGATGATGGGTATCGTAGAAAACAACAATAAGCCCAAGAGAAATATTCCAAATCTTTGACTGCTTTGCATCAGAAGCTCTACAGTAGCAATACTTGGCTGATATAATAGATGGTCACAAAAAGGAACTTCTAGCTTATGTATATTTATAAGCAAATCAGGCGGTAGGACTGAGAAAAAGCAATTATAAAACCTGACATGCTTGTCAAAAACCATATTAGCATCAGATGCTGTGTGTGCACATTCAAGGATGATATTTGCACACCTCTGGGCACAGAAGCTGAATCTGCCCATCTCTCTTCTGCTTAGCTGCCTATGCAATCACTTTAGCCACATCCAGTGAAGGTGTAGCAATTTTCTGCAAACTGGTTTGCATTCTGTCAAATTTCTTTCCTTCCTTCCTTCCTTCCTTCCTTCCTTCCTCCCTCCCTCCCTCCCTCCCTCCCTCTCTCCCCACCTCCCTCCCTCTCTCCAATATTAATGCTAATTTAGAGTGCTGCTGTCTCACCCACAATTCCAAACTGACTAAAAATAAAGTAAATCAATTTAAAAAGTTAATGTGAAAATAATTACCATTATTTTATCAAAGCATGTCTGTGGACAGTCAAATTGAAACCTTAGTGAAGTTGGAAATGTCAGTGCCCCTAATTATGCTTAATTACAAATGTGATTACTAGGGCCTGTCAATTCATTACTTAAATTGTGATTTGCAAGGAAATAAGTATTTGTTTATTTTGGAGAGTTCCATTCAATCTATGAATCTCAACAACAATAATAAAATGTAATCATAAAATAATCATTTGAAAACTTCCTTAATACATAGCATAGCACTTTGTCAAGCAAAATGTAACTAAAAAGCCAGCCTTAGTTACCTTACTATTGATTAGCATAAAGGGAGCCATCAGTATATTTTGTAACATTTTCTTTCAGAGAGCCAGGGAGGACATCAAAAATTTCCACCTCTGAATTTCCAGCCTTACTGACATTCTTTGTGAGAGGAATCTGTACATTCATAGATGGATGGATTCCACTTTAAAAAGATGGTCCTGCAGATAACAAGGACTCAACGCCAAGGCCTTTAAATGTACCTGGAAATACATTGGTAGCCAATCAAGGACTACAGTATAAGTATTACCCTGATGAAATAGTTTTCACTTACCAAGAAATAGATGCTGTAAGGTAACTGTTGTATAGAGATATTTGCATACTCGTAATACCACATTCTGATTGGACAACCACTGCCACCTAGCAATTGGCGGTTTAACAACTGTTGCGATTGGTCCGCAAAACGGCAGGAAGTTTAAAACGATGCCATTGGCCGCAAGCTGCGAGCAGCCGCTATAAAAGAGGCTGCCGCGGCTCGAGTTTAGTTGAAGTTACTGACGCTTAATAAAGAGCTGAATTCAACTCCAGTCTCGAGTCCCTTTTGTTCCACAACAGAACAGTAATGATTATTATTAGCTTAATAAGAGCATGAATTGGTGCATCCTATCCCTTCCCTACTCCCCCCATCCAAAATCCATACTGGTGCACCAGCCAAAGCTGGAGAAAAGGTGCCTTGGTCATGTCATCTGCCTGTAGTTCAGAAGCTATAAGTTCCCCATTTTGCTCCTTAAGGGGGAGAACAATTCCAGTACAAAATAATACGAAGCCAGAACAATTAGCCATTCTATCTTGCTAGGATTTCAACATTAAGCTGTTTTATCTCAGGTCCTCAGAGCCTCCAAATACCAAGCAAGGATTTCCCATTCTACCTCCTAGCCAAATCTAGGATAAAGATATTTAGCTGGACATCAATTATCACCTTTAATTGTTTTACTTGCTTTTCATATAGATACAAAAGAAAAATCCAAGGTTCTTACCTTTCACACCACTAACCACAGCCACATACCTTAATATATTTTGGATTTCTTAGTTATATGATTGTTGGAAACTATCATAGGTTCCCAAGGAGTATGGTGTGAAAATAAATACCTAATGATATCCTTCAAACCATTTAGGCCTTTAATAACAATGAAAACTAACAACCTGAAGTGGGTGAGTAACTGAGAGTGAGGTTCTGAGAATGATATGACAAGATTTCTAGATAAACCAGTCAGAATGTGAACTGCTGCATTTTAATAGACACATTATTAAATGAGGTGTTTCCAAGGAACCACATGCAAAGCAACATTTATTTATACTTTGTTCATTTTGTGATGTCCTTTCCAAATAATAAATAAATTGAATGAATAATGAACGAATGAACTGGGGAAAACAATCAAAAATGTGAATTTTCTTCATGGCATTTTTCATGAATGTACCTTTTTTATCAGCTAAGTATAGATCCATTGTTGTGACAGGAATCAACCTACTGGCCTGACATTTTAGGTTGAGAATGTATGATTGGCCCAAAGCCATTCCAGCTGGCTTTCATGCCTAAGTGAGACTAGAACTCACAGTTTCCTGTTTTCTAACCTTGTGTGTTAACCATTAGTCCAAACCTGGCTTTTACTTGGAAAAATGTAAAGATTGATTAAAATTATGGACTAGTGAAATTACTTGGAAACAGGGGATCCTACCGCTTAACAACTGGTTCGGTGAGCGTGCGCTTTGTAGCACATGCACAGTATTTGCAAAACAACTTCTCCTGCAAGCAATCACTGTCTCCTGCTGACTCGTGGCACTCAGCTGTGCGGAGCAAAGCAACTAAGGTAAGAATAAAGAACAGCCTAGACCCAGGCGGGCAGGTGGGCCCAAATGAAGAAAAGAAGTTCTTCAGAGAGAACCAATTTGGTGTCAGCTGCTCTTCTGAGCTACCCGTTCTATAGAACTGGTCCGAACCAGTAGAATCTCACCCCTGCCTGGAAAATATCCATATTAGGAATACATACATACTTAAGTATACAAGGTTAAATGATCATATGAGAATTTCTTTTGAGAGGTATGAAAAAACACAGCTGATGCAAAACTGAACAAATTGAAAATGATAAACTGGATTCTGATGATCTACCTGAAAATTTGAAAATGACAGAAACCTAGAAACCCTGTGTTTTAGACTGAGAGTACCTGGTTTGAATTAAAGCAAAAAAAAAAAAAAGCAGTGTTTGGATTTAGGAGAAATAATACCAACAACTCCAATTTCTTGCAAAAGCCCAGAATTTTATATCTGCCAGAATTATATGATTAGTTTAAGGCAATATATGGCTCTTATCTTATAGGATATTAAAATATTGATACTTCTGTCATGATTTAAACTTTTATTTGATATGTTGTAACTTGGATTTATCAGTATTGTAGCAAAAAGCAATATCAGTATTGTAGCAAAAAGCAACTATGAACCTAATTATGGAATGTATAAATCATAGAAGTTAGCAAACTGTATATACTGATAATAGTTCCCTATTTTACAATATTTAAACTATTTTAGCTTTTTCAACTTTCCTATTCTGAATATAGCTTCAATATAATGTTAGAACATTACTTTGAGGATGATTATTCTATATCTATTAAACTTTTATTAAATAGTCCCTCTACTCTTTAGGAATGTTGAATTTTTTTCTTAGCAAAAATCAGATTTTTCAATTTATCAAAACTTGAAAGCCAATGGGTTTGTCTACTTTAATTTTGCTGCAGCTATGCTTTTCAATCCAACAGGTGTTTGGAAATTTATAATGGCATAGTCATATAAGAAGCATTGGGAGTTTATGTTCTGCTAAAAAAAGTATATGAAAATTCTATCACAGGTTCACACATCTAAATAATCGGGGTCAGTTCCACTCAAGAAGCATGTGGAATGCTGTTCAGAATCAGCTGGTGCAATTAGCCTTAAAGTAGATGAATGCTATTCAACTGTTTTTTATACTGGTGGAGAACACTTAGTAGCTTTAAAATATTGGCTCAAATTCATTATGAGGCACAAACTGGAATTTATATGAAGAAGAAATCTCTAGAAACTAGGAAACAAAATTTTTGCAGTCACTTTTAGCTGTTCCCAATGGAATTCCAAATGCTCACAGTCAGAGACTGGGAGATGACAACAATATACAAACTTCATTGCAATTATTTCCAATTGGACTGATCCCCTTAGTTTAATAAATTTCTCCTGGAAACAAACAATGCACATATGTTAGTTCTTTTTCAAAAGGCAACTGGATTTTCTGGTTTTTCTTTAAAGATATTTCACTTCTCATCCAAGAAGCTTCTTCAACTCTGATTGGACAGTGGGGCATCGAAAAATTTACACCCCTTGCAGACAGCTGGTCATTTGCATTTTTAGTGCATTCTTTTAGTGAGGAAGATCTTCAGTCAACATAACATACATGTACTCTTTAAACCCAAGAATACATTAAGGCAGAAGCTTGTCCATCCCAAGGATAAAACATCCAGACACAAATGGAGCAACATGGTATGCACAGTACAATACAGTATAATGCAGTGAGCCATTTGCAGATCTGCACATTGGAGAAACAACCATTTCATAAATGCATGGCACAACATAGGAGATCAAACCCATCAGGATTCAGCAGTCCATTTGCATTTAAAAGACAAAGGCCACTCTTTCAGAGACAGTTCAAAAGTCCACATTTTGATTGCTGGTTTGAAAGAGGAGTCAAAGGGGCCCATCTATGTCAAAATTGAACAGCCCTCTCTCACTAGAGAGGGATACGGCATCATATATCTCCAGGCTACAACACAGTCCTTTCAACACTTCCAAGAAGGTCCCATACCCATTGCATTATTGACCCTGACAAGTGACCCTGACAACAAAGATAAATCTCCAGGTGGCCTTTATGATTTAGTTAAAAAAATGCAGATGACCAGCTATCTGCCAGGAGTATAAATGCTCTATTCCCCACCATCTAGTCCAAGCTAAAGAAGTTTCTTGGATATCTTCAAAGAAAAATCAAAAAGTCTAGTTGCCTTTTGAAAAAGCACCTTTGGGACAAATATCTAAATGTTCTAAATCTCAGTAACAGAAGCTGTGAAATGTAACAATTGCTTTTTATTTTTATCTTAATCCATAAGGTTTGTTTTAGAGATGGAACTCAATCTAGAAATTCATTTAAAGAAAAATATATAGAATGGCCAGATATGCTTTTCAAGCCATAAAGTATCCTCTGGTCATTATAACCTTGAATGATTGTTAAATTGAGGACTACCTGTACTCCAGAGATCTTCTCTTTCCCAGTAGTATTGTTGTTGCTCTCTTATCTATGTCTTGTCTTTGCTGACAATCTAACTTCTAGACACAGAGTGTGTATTTGTTTTTCTTTAATATTCTAACTTGGCACTTGAATTTTTACATTTTCCTGTTTCTCTCCAACATGAATGTGATCATAGCACGGTGCAAGTTGAAACTGTCTTTATGAGTTAGAATAAAGTTGAAGTAATGTGTGCATTGGATCAGTGGTGGTATTCTACTGGTTCGGCCCAGTTCTGCAGAGCTGATAGCAGTGATGAGCAGCGGAGACCGAACTGGTTCTCTCTGCTGCTCTGCTGTTTGGCCCACCCTCCCATCCAGGCTCCCATACTCACCTTTATTCTCTGAATTTGAAGTGCAGCTGCTTTGCGCAGCACAGAGGAATGTTGCGTGGCAGCTGCTGAAGTGACCAGGATCGTGCAGGCTTGCAGGAGGTGTTAGAATGCCTCTGCGCCTGCTCTAATGCCTCTGTGCCTGAGTAAAGTGCACATTTGGCACACACGTGCACACAAAGTGCGTGCACGCACACAAAGCACGCCCACCAAGCCACACCCACTGAACCAGTGGTAAAAATATTCGAATCCCACCACTGCATTGGATGTATGTAATGTATGCATGGTCACAAAATTATTCAGATAGATACAGATATATTATTATTTAAACTGGTTAAGTGAAATGTATTGAGGAAAAAGAAGGTGAAATTGGTTTAGTGATATAGCCTATGTTTTCAAGTAATACACTGAGCATTTTTAGATTCACATGTGGTTTTAATCTTGTAGTATATTTCTAACTGTTTATATTCTATATTTAGCAAGATGGGCAGTTAAGTGTACAGCATAAAATTATGAAATGGCATCATACTGGGAAAGCTACAACAGTCACTCAATGCTAAAATGGGGAAGAAACTAGGAAATACCAATAATGGTATTTGGTGGACAAAGTTATAGCACTGGCAAAAAGCATGAATTTGTTTCCATTAAAATGTCCTCTTAATTATAGATGACTGATTTAAATGAAAACTAAAAAGACAATATGAAAGTACACACTATTATTTTTTACGTCTTGGAATCCTTTGGAATTTCTAATACTATTTTTCTCTTTGTCAAGCAGATATTATTTTAAATTTCCGAACTACATACGTCAGCAAGTCTGGCCAAGTAATATTTGAAGCAAGATCTATTTGTATCCACTATGTGACTACCTGGTTTATTATTGATTTAATAGCTGCACTTCCTTTTGATCTTCTTTATGCTTTTAATGTCAATGTGGTAAGTATAGCCTTCTGAAACTACTAAAATAACTATTATAGTATTCAGTTCAAGAAATCCTTTTTGTGAATGAATGAATGAATGAATGTATTACTCTATGCAGGCAAATAAAAAGTGCACAGACTGAACTGGGTGCACATGTGCATATTGTTTATTAAATGCTGGTATTTTTCTGTTCCAGATAAAATACTAGAGTTATGTGTTCCCTATGAAATATTCAATAAACAATTGGGGGAATAACACAGTGAAAGTAAAGTTAAAGGCATCCAAATAGAAAGATAAAAACACTGGAAGCTTTGAGTAAGGTATACAGATAGTTCTTAACTTATGAATGTAATTCAGCCCAAAAATGTAGTCATAAATTGTGTTCATTTACAATTTTACAACCTTTTTTCCTGGTTATTTACTTCTTAAATGAATACCATGGCAAACCAATTGTCCATAATAGGAGGTTTTTTTATTGGAAACCAGCAAAAAAATATTTCTAGCAAAAATTATCATAATTATAGGCCTATGACTGCAGGATGCTTCAAATGTTTGTAAATGTTGCTGTTGCTGTTTAATCAAAATACAATCACATGACTGCAAGGGGAGTGCAGCCATCAAAACTTCAAATCTGGGTCAGAGGTTCTGCCATTAACTTTGCCTAATCATCAGGTCATAAATCAAGGACTGCCTATATCTAATTGATACTTTACACTTTTAAGCATCATGCAAACCTAAAGTACTTTTGATGGATTGAACTAAACATTCATATATGTATGTTGAATTATTTAATAGTGGAAATAATTTATTTTCTTACATTAAAATAAAAAACAGGAATGCTTATGGTATCTACTTTTCTGTGAACTAGAGAAATTTATTTTCCTTAATAATTTAGTCCCTGCCCACAATAGTCTCACTATCTTGTCATAATTTGACTGCAAAGGCAACAGGGACAAACACACATTCAGACTTGTGAGATTCTGTTGACGTAATCTTACAATAAAATAGAGTTAGTTCATCTGGGCCTCCAAATTTAGTTCATCTGGGCCTCCAACATTTCTCCCCTGTTGCCTGTCTAGCTCAGAAATTAGAAGGGTCCTTTCTGAGACTTTTGCCACTCCATTCTTTTTACAGCCTAATCTTATCTTATTGTGGCTCTTTCCCTTGTCTTCCATATTATTTCCACTTCCATTACAACAGGTGGCTACAGCGGCAAGAAATTTCAACCAGTTTACAGTCTTTTGACGATGCCCACACTGTCAGAATTTCATCTTTCTGGCATGCAGGAGAGGATTTAAATCCATCTTTAAACTGGTTCCCACTCACCAATGTTCAGAAAATCAATAAGATGCATTTATTTTGTCAGGCTTTTAATTGCTTAATAACTTCAGTCAGAGAAGCAGCAGCACCTAATTACCTCAACTGATCTCAGAAAAGTTAAGCAGTATAGGATTTTTTGATTGTAGCCGCCAGAAAATCCCAGAGCCATTTATTGGTTTAGGAAGTTAAAAAGCAAAGGAAGCAACAGAAAACTATTTATTTATTGATGCTAGGAAAACTATTTGTGTACTCACTAAGAACTGAGATTAACACATGCGGCTGCACTTTAAGTATCCACTCATATCTTAATTTTAATCACTCTGTATGTTCGTGTGTGTATTTATGTATGTGTATATAAATTTTTACTGAAGTTATACATTTCTTTTTTTCCTTATGGCTCAGCAAGGTGGCAAAGTCAAGCCAACCTCAAGAGATCTGAAAATGTTAATTAGTGCTTGATATTATTTGTAAGAAAAAGTTAAGCACTTGCTTAATATTTGGATGTGAGAGTAATTCAATGATTTAACTAGATTGCGATACTGATGTGGTGGAAGGAGGGGAGACATAGATCCTGGAATATAAGGCAATGATAAAATATTTCTTTATAAATGCCAAGAAAATTCTATGTTTCCATGTAATCACCAGGAGTTAAGTTCAGTTCAAAATAATCTTTACTTAATTTGATTGAGTATAGGCTAAAGTCACTCAAAAAACTTTCATGCCTAAAACAGGACTAGAATTTACAGTATCCTAATTTCTATCCTAGCACCTTTAACTACTTGATTAAGTAAAATTGCCTGTTCAAGAATGGATAAGTTACATATTTCAAAAAGCCAAGATATAATGTCTAAAATAAATTTATTCCCAATTTCTCAGTATAATCTTTCGCTGATTTTTTATAATAAAGATTTGACTGATCAATATAATTATTTTGGTCATCGTAATTCCTCATGGATAATCTGATTTGAGAGTTTGAGCATATAATTTAAAGCATATAATTTAGAGCATATAATTTATTTCATAAATAACTTTACATCTGGAGATTTCCCTATGAATTTAATTGTGTATATTAAACTACTATTCCAGTATTTTAATGTCAATAGAACTCTATAATATAGATCAATGAACTCTCAATGGTTTTGTCTCTCCAGCAGGGATAATCTGATGCCCATCATTTTCAGTATATTTTTAGAGTCCACTACCTCTAAATACAATTTTTGATTCATCAATTTTAAATCTGCTAATCTGCTGGTTCCATTTTAGTACTTTTAAGGATTCATATCTATTCATGGGACATAACCAGAGATTCTGTTTTTAGTTAATATTAGATATATTCATGTCATAATTTTAAAATGTTTTGTAATTTTTGATAAAGATTATTGTAGGACAAATTTCTGTCAAGTTTTCTTTCAAACAAGAAACCATCTCAATGTCTCAAAAGTCACTAACATATCTGACCTATATTGAGCTATTAAAACATGCTTAATCTGAAATACTATCAAACACAAATTTGAAGTTGGGAAAAATTCTCAAATAATAATTAATAATTACATAATAACTTTTAAAGTACCCATAGTTCTGGAGAACTGGTAGCAGAAATTTTGAAGTGTTCAGAGATGGAGATGCTGGAGATTTTATGGTATCCTTCCCCTGCCACACCTACCAAGCCACACCCATAGAACTGGTAGTAAAAAAAATTGAATCCCACCACTGTCTTGGTTCCTCATGCAAAACCAAAGAACCTTGTTTCATCTTCTTTTTGGAAGAACAGGAGAGGAAATCTGTCTCACCTCAGGGAGAAAAAATACAGTATATTCCACCGAGTTAAGGCAACAACAGAAAAAGCGCTCTTCCTAAATATTAATGTTTCAGTTTGAAAACACCATTTGTACCACAATGAGCCCCAAAGATTTCTCTCTTCCTGCACTCATAGCAATAAACACCTGTATGTTGATCCAGGAACTGTGATACATGGATCTTGTTTCCATGTATTTAAAAAAATTTGGGGAACATGAAGCCCATGTATGTAATATACAATAATACAATTCAACTCTTTATATAATTGTTTTATTATGTTGGAAGGAAGAAAACAAGATTTATACCATATGATTTTACAATATAAGAATACTTTCCAAATATTATACTTCCCTGTAAAGTTAAACAGAGAAACAAAGTATTTATCCAAAGTTGCTAAACCTCACCAGGATGTGGTAAAAAATTATATTCATACCTTGTTTTATCAGTAATACCAAAATAATGTCCAAAGATTGCCTTATTTTAAAAGCAAATATTCAAGAAAAGAAAAGTCAATAGCAAGAAAATTTGCCAAGTGCCACACTGTAACTCAAACTAGTTCAAGATTATTTAATCTGGTCACAACCAGATTTATTACTATTACAAATAATAAATCTCAGATCAATGGAAAAAATCCATTGGAGAACTAAATATAATTATCACTTTCTTTTAAAATATATTCCAAACCAAATCAAATTCCTTTTCGAGGCAATGAGATTCAAGTATAATGTCCAAACCCAGACTTGAGAGGGATACATAAGAAAATGTCTGCCACCACCAAGCCTATAAGATAGTTAGAATCTTACTATCCACATAATTAATTAAATAGGCCTACAACTAAGACAAGATTTAGGATCTTTCTTTGATTTTTAAAAAGCAGCCTTATGTAAATTTTATAAAATGATGGATGTCCTTTACCGGTCTTCAAGGATTAATCATGTATCTCCAAAATGTTCAAAAACTTTGTACAATTCCAGCCAAAGAGTTTTACCACTTTGCTACCCTGTATCAAATCAAATATTTCCAGAAGGGACAATATTATTTACCACAAAAGTTGGAAACTCCCTCAGTCAGTGATGCATTTTCCTGCAACAATTGTTAATATAGAATTTCCCTTTCAAGAGCTACACAGTTTGGATCAGGTCATAAAGGGTAACAGCCCCCTGTTGTGGGGGGGGAGCTAAAGAGGATTCTTGCTCCATGAGGTCATATTATCAACATTATTATTCTCCCCTCCTGTTTTCATCTGAAGAACACAATTACATTTTTATGAATATTGAGAGTTAGAAAAGTCATGCAGTGTAGGAAGCAGCTTTTTAGAACATAACTTCATTTAATGATTTCTATAAAATTCTATTCCATTCTTTCATTTTATTGTAAATTTTTCATGTTGTGAGCTGCGCAGAATCATTGAGAACCAGTGGCATACAAATTTAACAATTATTATTGTTGCATATTGTTATATCATATGCCTTGTAAGCAGATTTGCGTGTCTTTTAAAAGTATTTATGTTGGGACCCAGTGGGAGACAGAGAAACTATTCATTGCTTTTACCCATTTTCATTCAGTGCTCTCTTTATTACAGTTAAAGCAAGGTTTCCCAGATTATAAGTCTGCCTCTTATAGTAAGGTACAGAGAATCTAAGGGAGATCCAGGGAAGAATCTTTTAGTTGTACATGTACAATTAAAAATTATTGTAAACAAAGTTTACAATAAATCCACTTGTACTAAATTTTCATTGGCCCTAGCTTATGTGAGTTGGAAGAAAAGTTTCCAATTGCACCTCCTTGAGTACGGGTTCCCAGCAGGGGTGTGTAATGAGTTCATTACTGTTCACCTTGATGACCCATGATTGCTGTGCCAAGTCTGCTACGAATCATATTGTGAAGTATATGGATGACACAGCAATGCTGGAGCTTATCAAGGATGAAATGGGAGATTCATATAGGCAGGAGGTGAAGGCTTTGATGGACTGGTGCAGTAAAATAACCTGGTTTTGAATGTTAACAAAACAAAAGAGATCATTGTTGATTTTAGAAAGAGCCAGCATAGTCATACTCCACTCTGTATCAAGGCTGCAGCTGTGGAGGTAGTCGATAGTATTAAATATCTGGGGGTGCAGATAACCAGTGGAGGGATTCAGCCAGTTCGCACTACTTCGGGAGAACTGTTTGTTAACTTTTTGAGCAGTTCAGCAAACCGGTTGTTGAAAGAAATGTCCTTCCAAAAGCCTTTTCTTTTTCTCACTTTACAGGGCTAATTCTGTCAGAAGAATGTTTCATTCAAACATTCTAGTGTGTTTCTAGCCTAATCCTGCTTATCTTTAAGTGTTTTCAGAAATGGCCTCTCTGTTTAAGCCTTGTTACATTGTAACAAGTTGGTGCCTGGCAGTATGCCCAGACTAGCTGGAGCCGCTTCTCTGGAAAGCTTTGATTTTTTTAAAGGGGAAGTCTTGTTTTAAGCTTTTTACATTGCTTTAGTAGTTCCTGGCACTGTCCTTTTGGGGTGTACTTCCAAGAGGCAGGATAGGCAGGCTTGGCACTCTGTCTGATTTTTTTATTGCCTTTCTGGGGACATGAGATCATTCCTTAAATCTGGATGATTTTCTTGGGATATTTTGTTAGATGAGTGAGACCAACTGATATCTTTTAAGAGGTGCAAATGGATCTAAAGATTGCTTCTCCTAGGTGGAAAAGGTCTCTCTCAGAAATCTCTTGTCTATGGGTATTCTTCAGTCATCCAGGTCATGGTTATTCCAAAGATGCTTTTTTAAAGAGCATTGGAAGAAATGTCCACCTGGTTCAGTTCCAAATGGGGAGAAAGACAGTAGAAACATGGAAGCTGATTGGAAAGATGGTTGATTGATGAACAGGATCACATGGGTTTGAAGTCCTGGGCAGTTCACCAATTGGTTTGATGAATACATGGATTTTTATACAGTTTGTTCTATAGCATTTTGTAATTTAGAGGCTTGTTTTGTGTATTTTGTTATTTGATTTTAATTAGTTTGCTTCACGAAGGCTGGCAATGAGTTGTACTTTTTAATCTTGTTTAATAAATGTAATTAATCCTAGATGCTGGATTCCTTGGGGTTATAATCCTGTCTTGAATGGATTATCAAATCTGCATTTTTAAAAGGTGACCTCCTCAGTTTCTTTGGGGCTATAAGAAAGACTGAGTCTATTTTCTGCCTTTTAAGAGCATAGAGAAATATGCTCTTAAAAGACAGAAAACAGACTCAGTCTCTATTGTTTCTCTATTTCTCATTTAAGGAAATATAATTTACTGCATTTTTAACATTTCTCAAAATATTTCATTCTTTGTGTGCAGGGTTGCTAACTTTCTACAAGAGGCAACTGGACTTTCTTGGTTTCAAGAAAGTCTAGTTGCCTCTTGAAAAACAAGAGTCTCGGAGAGTGGCAGGACAGGAGAACGGAGGTGAAGAAGTCTGGTGCAGGCTTCGAACACCTTTTCGGGCGTCAGGAGCGATCCCCCAGGGATACATGAACCCCGGAGAGGTTCGTGTCAACGTGGAGATCCTCGAGCTGCAGAGGGGGGAAGGCAACTCCCCGACAGTGAAGAGGGAAGCTCCCGAGCTCGGCGCTAAAGAGTAAGCTGTCATTTTATGGCGGCTTCCAATCCGGTCTGCCACTTGAGTGAATAAGCAAAGCAGTGACAGCCTGCGAGATCGAGTAACAGGAACAGAGAAATGGTTTATATCTTGGATTCTTTGAAGTCTGAAGGGAGTAGAATGACAGAAGAATGATAGCATAAATTCTTCTCTCCTGGTTGTGATAAGCACCTCTTGGAAGTCAGGCGGAGAGCGGCCAGAAAAGCAATTGGGAAAACTTTATCCTGTGAGGGGGAAGCTTTGGGGAAAGACGGAGATTGCTAAAACCTGGAGATTGGAGATCCGGAACTGGTCTGAGCACAACATGACTATTACATCTACTTAATATTGGGGAGAAGATAAATTGAGCATTATATTGGACTTTGGAAGATTTGTATGTGGATTTAAAAGTTGGAAAGCAAAGAAAGAAGCAGCAGCAAGAGGAAGAAGCCAGAGGCGAACAGGACGCTGGGAAAGACGGTTTTGGGACTGCAGATTAGTCAGCACATTTCACCATTTGCTGATTGGAAGGCTGAAAAGAAACCTCTAGCTGGAAGATGGAACTTTAGCTCACCCAATTTGCTCTCTTTATTACGTGGTATTATTTAAGTTTACTAAGTTGGCACTATTTTCTCTTTAAGATGACTTCCTTGTTGTTGTTTGTTTGTTGATTTTCTGAAGCTGTGGTAATCTCTCTTCTACCCCTTCTCTTATTATCTTGCCCCTTACCTCCCTATTGTATCTCCTAAATACTTTACATAATTTTACTTACTGGGGGAGGGGGAGAGGAGGATACACTATTATCAAAGAGTTAAGAATTTACTGTTGTAAGTATTAATAGTAAAAAGGGATAAACTTTGTTGATATAATCTATTTATAAATTATTTAGACTACTTACGACATTTAAGATTAATTCCTTAAAGTGTTAATTGATGTACTATTGTTGACCAATTTTCTTATTACATTGACTAGAATATTATTGCAGATCTCTATTTATGATATAGGGGAAAAGACTGTGGAGTGAGATATAAAATTGAAATACGTGAATAGTTTTTCAAGTACAGGACCCAAATACTGAATGGTGATTTGGGATAATATATTTAAAATTGTGCATCAACAAAAACAAATACTTAGAGAGATGACATCCACAACAACTATGGCCTTAAAAACAGGAAAGAAGGCTATCCCGACCCTATCGACTACGTTGACAGCCACCCCACCAACATCTCAAAAAACTATCGAGGAGTCTTTAATAGGGGAAAAACAGCCCAATGTCCCCAATATTAATATACAAACTTCCATATTAGCCTTGCAGGAAGCTATATCTAAAATGCAAGAAATGATGATTAAAAATCACAAGGAAACTAGAGCAGATATAAGCGAATTGAAAGATGAGATGGGGAAACTGAAGGCTGAAATGAAAGCGGATATAGCGAAGGTGGAGGGTAAGATAGGGTCTCTACAGCAGGCCATGGAGAGAAACGAAGTGAAGATAAAAGATATAGAGAGTAGAACAACACGCATGGAGACTAACTTTGAAAGGATGGATGAGGAATTTTAAAATGTACTTAGAGAAACGGAAGACTCTCTGGTCCACCTCGAGATGGACAAAGCAATGGCGTATTTAAGATTCCAGAATGTGGCGGAAGCCAAAAATGAAGAATTGGAACATTTGATGGCAGAAATATTGGCTGAATGGCTAGGAAAGGAAAAAGATGATCTAATTAAAGAGTTTGATGAGGTATATAGGGTTAGCACAAGCTACGCCAGGCGTAACAACTGTCCAAGAGAAATTCATATCCGCTTCTCTAGGAGATGTCTGAGGGATTTAATTTTGAAAATGTCTAGGGAGGAAACAATATCATATAAAGGCAGAGAAATTAGGATTTTAAAACAAATTCCAAAGAGAGTGAGGATGATAAGACAAGATTATAAATTTTTAGCTAATGATTTAAATAAAGAAGGAATCCATTTTAAATGGTTAATCCCGGAAGGGATGTTAATTACATGGAAAGAGAGGAAAATCAAAATAGAATCAATAGAACAGGCCCAAGTTTTTCATCAACAGCTCACAGATAAGAATAGTCAACCCACCAAAGAAGAACCTAAAACAAGACCACAGGAGGTCCGATATTATCACAGAACCCAAAAGGAACGACTTTCTCCAATTTCAGGAAGTGATAATCCACAACATGGGAGAGAAGAGCAAATTCCACAACAACAACAACAAGAGAACCGAATCATTACTAGGCAAAAATCTAAGCAGAAGTAGATAAATGGTGGAGGGGAAGAAGTTGCTCTCCATCAATATAAACGGATTAAATTCATTATTAAAAAGAAAAAGGATATTCTCAAAACTTATTCAACATAACGCAGATATAATATGTCTTCAAGAGACACATATTTCGAAGAATGACGAAAGACATCTAATTTGTCCAAAATTAGGTAAACTTTTTACAGCACCGGCCGACCAACACAAGAAAAAAGGAATTGCAATTTATGTAAAACAAGATGTAAAGGCAGAATTAATCTGGTCGGATCCTGAAGGAAGAACTCTGGTTATACAAGTTTGGATAAACCACATCACATTTTTACTTGTAGCAATCTATGCCCCAAATGATGACCAGGGGAAATTTTTTAAACACCTTCACCAAAAAATAGTAGGCTTTGAAAAAAGAAACATTTGCTTGATTGGCGATTTTAACTCCATTGCAGACTACCAGAAAGACCATAGTAATATGGGGAAAAACAAGAAGGGGAAAAGGGAACTCTCTGCGGCATGTAAGGAAATGTTGAGAGAGTTAAATTTAAAAGATCTATGGAGGGAACGGAATCTTGAAGGAAAACAATTTACATATTATTCTAACCCACATAAGACTTGGACCAGAATAGATATGGCTTGGATGGATTTGGACTTGGCTAATGAAATAAAAGAAATCAAAATTCTACCGAATGAATGGGCTGATCATAACCCAATACAGCTAATTTGGAGGGATAGGAGACGAATAAAAAAAAGATGGACACTAAATAACCAAATTGTAAACGAAGAAGAGTATATTAATAAACTGAAAGAGGAGCTAAACTATTTTCTAAAAGATAATAATAATGAAACAACTTCAAAACAGAACATTTGGGATACTATGAAAGCATTTATAAGAGGCACAACAATTTCCTATAATGCTATGAGAAACAAGAGAATTTATGCCCAACAAAACGCGTTACAACAACAAATCCAAGACTTAGAAACACAATTACAAAAAACCCCTAAGACCCAAGGACTACAAAATCAGTTAATACTAGCCAAACATAAGCTGAATTTAATTGAACAAGATAAAATAGAAGTTAGCTTGAGAAGGTCCAAACAAAATTATTTTGAACACGCCAATAAACCAGGAAGATGGCTATCTTATAAACTTAAAAAAGAAAAAGAAAAGAGATTGATACACCAATTAATAGACGAGAAAGGCATCCCACAACATGAGATTGAGAAGAAAAAGGATATTATATTAAACTATTTCCAAAGATTATATAAAAAAGAAGAAATCAATGAGGATAAAATAAGAACTTATCTGGAGAATACGAATGATAAAACAATAGGGGAAGGAGATAAAGAATTACTAAATAAGGATATTACATGGTCTGAGTTAAAATCTGCAATGGAAAATCAATGTAATAATAAATCCCCTGGTCCAGATGGGATTCCAGTAGAATTGTATAAAGCCACAATAGATTTAGTAGGGCCTCTGATGCTGGAAGTGTTTAACGAAGTACTTTCGGCTGCCAAAATGCCAGACTCATGGAGGGAGGCGTTGATTGCGTTAATTCCGAAGGAGGATGTGGATGCCAGATATATCAACAATTATAGACCAATCTCACTTTTAAATGCCGATTATAAATTATTTACCTCAATTATTGCGAATAGAGTAAAACAAGTTTTAAATTTATACATTCATGAAGACCAAAATGGTTTCCTTCCATTCCGCCAAATTAAAAACAATTTAAGAACCGTTATTGACGTCTTAGAATATTATGAAGCTCATCCAGAGAAACAATTTACACTCTTGTTTCTAGATGCGGAGAAAGCATTCGATAACTTACATTGGCACTTTTTAATACAAAAAATCTATAACATGAATCTGGGCACTAAATTCGAGAATATTATCACAACAATTTACAATACCCAACAAGCCAATATACTAATTAATGGTGAACAAACAGGCCCACTAAGCATTGAAAAGGGCGTTAGACAGGGTTGCCCTCTCTCACCCCTCTTATTTATATTTGCTTTAGAATCATTGTTAACGCGGATAAGACAAAATCCTGAAATCCAAGGGGTTAGGGTCAAGGCAGAGGAATATAAATTACAGGCGTTTGCAGACGATATGGTTTTCTTCCTAGAGGATCCCATGGAAAAAGGACATAATCTAATAAAAGAACTAGAACAATATGGTTCAGTAGCAGGATTAAAGATCAACAGAAATAAGATGAAATTACTGACTAAAAATCTAACAGAGAACCAGAGGAAAGAATTAGAAAAAACCATGGGGATACAGGCAACAAAAAAGGTCAAATATTTAGGCATATGGTTAACACCACATAGTAAATCACTCAAAGAGAATAATTATGATAAACTGTTACAGCAAATTAAGAAAGATCTAGAATCTTGGAATAAGTTGCAGCTTTCTTTACTGGGCAGGATTGCCACAATCAAAATGAACATTTTACCAAAACTCCTTTACTTATTCCAGACAATCCCAATAAAATTATCAAAAAAATTTTTTGATGATATAAATAAGGTAACTCTTAAATTTATTTGGCAAGGGAAAAAAGCTAGAATCAGTATTAAGGCCTTACAAGATGCAAAAAGTAGAGGTGGGCTAGCGCTTCCAAACTGGGAATTATATTATTGGGCAGCCAACTTACTATGGTTAAAAGACTGGGTCAATTTACGGAATAAAAGAACTCTAGCCTTGGAAGGGCACGACCTTCAGAGAGGATGGCACGCATTTCTATGGGATGTGGGGAAAACTAAACAGGCGTACTTTCATAGACATCTTATTAGAGATTCACTATTAACTAATTGGAAAAAAATATGTAAAAAACATTATTTAAAAATTCCGATTTGGCTTTCAACAATGGAGGCAATGGTTCATCCCAACAATTTGGATATAACAAAAACGACTAAATATAAAGATTTATTAGATCCTTTAGGAAAATTAAGAACTCGACAGGACTTACAGGAACAGGGATTTAAAATTGATCAGTGGTTATATATACAAATCCATAGTAGATACAAACAAGATATCAAAGAGTTTGGAATCTATAGCAAATTACAACACTTAGATAAAATCTTAATAGGATCAAATAAAAAGAATATCTCTAAATTTTATAAATATCTATTGGAGGTAGAATTAGAGCAAGAGATAGTGAAAGGGAACATGATAATGTGGAGTAGGAATATTGGAAGAAGCATTACATTAACAGAATGGGAAAAGATCTGGAATAGAATCATTAAGATTACGAAATCTGCGGCGTACAAAGAAAATATGTATAAAATGTTATATAGATGGCACTTACCCCCTTCGAGGTTAGCGAAAATGAACCCAAACTCTAGTCCAAAATGTTGGAAATGTAAAAACATAGAGGGAACCTACTTTCATATGTGGTGGACCTGTAAAGAAGCCCAGAAATACTGGCAAAAAATTAGAAAATGGCTGGTGGAGATAACCAAAGATCAAACTGAATATAAACCAGAGTTCTTCCTACTAGGGATTTCTGATAAACATTTTCCTAAAAAGACGAAATATATAATAATTCATATTCTAACTGCGGCCAGATTAGCATTTGCTCAGTGCTGGAAATCATCCCGTTTACCTACAGATCAATTGGTCATTCAGAAAATATGTGACTGCGCAGAAATGGACAATTTAACCATAGCTCTTAAAAATAAAGAATCTTTAGCATTTGATAATAATTGGAATGCATGGTATAATTGGTTATATCAGAGATAAACTGTTCAATGAGCATAAATAAGCATAAATATCCATAAATAGCGATAAGATGTGTATATTTAAAGTAAGAGAAGAATTGGAGAATTGGATCTTGTAGACTGTCAAAAAGAATATTTGTCTGGTTTTAACGTATTTTCTTTTTTCTTCCGTTTCTTTGTTTTGTTTTGTTTTCTCTCGTTTATACTCCTTTTTCTCCTTTTTCGGTCGCAAGACCGAGCGTTTTTTTTTTTCTTCCTCTCTCTTTCTCTTCTTTCTTTCTTCTTTTTCTCTCTCTATTTCTTATGTAATGTTGTTATGTTATTTTTTTAATTGTAAATTCAATAAAATTTATATGCAAAAGAAAAACAAGAGTCTCTTTCATTGCTTCGGAGTGGCCATTGCACATGGTTGCTCACTGATAGTAAGATTTAAAAAATAGGAGGTAGGGGCGTGGATCCTTCCATTCGTTTTAGTTTTATCTCATGATAATAAGGTAGTCATAAGGCATAAGGCTTGACGTTTATTTAGATGTATGTGGCATGTACTAATTTTATTGTGATCAATGAGCTTGGGAGCGACTTAGCAGAGACTTGAGCCTGGGTCCCTTTTTACTTTGTTAATTTGTCTCTTTAGTTCAGCATTTTGTAACCCAAGTGTGCTGACACACTTTCTGGAGAGCTTAAATGACCTCTCTGTAAAGGCTTTCACTATGAGCAAGAGTTGGCTGCTGATAGTTATCATTGCATTTTAATTATTTTAATTCCTCAAAGAGCACTTGCACCCTGGCTGATTTGTAACTCTGGGTTGCTGATAAAAAGAAAGATATTCAGACAGAATGGTTTAGGTTTCTGGGATGGCTGTGGCTATCATTGATCTTCAATGTGTATTCCCCCATTTCTAATCTAATGATTGGTATTTAGGACAGTTTTTGCAAGCAAAGAAGCTTTTTGTACTTTTGTATGGTAATCCATGAATAACAGTTCATTTAGTGATCATTCAAAGTTACAATGCCACTCACATTTAAGATCCTTGCAGCATCCCCATGGTCACAACAGGCCAGGTGAGGTGGAGTGATGTTGAGTTGGCCATGCACAACCAGTCACATGACCACCCAGTCACACCTACTAAACTGGTCATCAGGGCAGAGAACCGGTTGTTAAATTATTTGAATCCTACCACTGCAGATAATTAATAATCTGACTTGGTCTCCTCTTACATTATCTTTAGTGAAGTGTGTAGCCCAGCATTTGTATGTCCTATATCAGATGAGGAAAGCACATCTTTCTCCTTCTCTCCTGGTCACTTTTTACAGAGGCACGAATGAGAGCATTTTAACAAACTGTATCACTGTTTGTTTGGTGGTAGCAGATAGAAGGTCCAAACAGAGAATGGTAAGAACAACTATATAGGAAGCTCCTTTCCAGTTATTCAGGTTACTGCTTGTAAAAAACTACTAAGAGCTCAAAGCATTGTTATAGACCCCACACATTTGCAGGATTCTTTATATATCTACATCTATATGTATGTAGTGTATGTATGTATGTGAGTGTGTATGTATGTATGTATGTATGTATGTATGTGTTTTCTTAAGTTTTTGCGGGTGTTTGTATGTATGGTATTCAGCTTTGTTTGGGTATTTTCCCACGTCATTATAGTTGTGCTTTTAAAGTTGTAGCAACGTTTCAGCAGAATCTCATCTGCCATCATCAGGCTTCTGTATTGTGTTTGTCTGTGAGTCACCACACTTCCACATAGAAAGCAGACTCACATCCACACAGAAGATGAGACACGACTATGGATCAGAAGTCGCACTGCAGCTGCATCACTACCCACTTCAAACCCCTCTGAGCCATACATGAAGCGAACTGACACCCACTATGAAGATGTGGCACGACCACGAACTCGAAGCCAAACAGCAGGATCACAGCTCACCAGCTCAAATCCCCCAGTAACTAAGACTAACCTGAGCACAACCAAGCCCCCACCCAAACAGAACACACCTCCAGCCAATCAGAACACGTCCCACCCCCCAACCAATCAGAACACGGCCCAACCCCCAACCAATGAGAACACCCCCCCACCCCATCAGAACACAGCCAAGCCCCCACCCAATCAAGTCACACCCCCACTAGCAGTTAAAAGGAAGAAGCAGCTGCAAGCTCACATCACTCTGAGAAGCACAGAGCCGAAGACACAAGCCTGAAGATGATGAATGAGACTTCATCGAAACGTTGCCTAGATATTTCCAATCTTACGCGGGAGAAAACCCGAATAACCAAAGATCCATATATGTATGTATGTATGTATACACACACACACACACACACAGTATATATATATGTATACGTATGTTATTCAGCTTTGTTCAGGTAATTTTGTCTGTATGTATGTGTATATATATATGTATATGTATATGTATATGTATATGTATATGTATATGTATATGTAT
>NW_020769346.1:6769244-6797189 GCF_900518735.1 Pseudonaja textilis | reverse complement strand
TATATATATATATATACACACACACACACACACACACACACACACACACACACACACATATACACATACACACACACACACACACACACGGGTCTTGATGTGTTTGGGTCTTTTCCCGTGTAAGATTGAGAGTATCTTGGCGATGTTTCGATGAGGTCCTACTCGCCATCTTCAGGCTAGTGCTTTCGGCTTCGTGCTTGTGCGAGCAAAGCGTGATCTGAGCTGCCATCTCTCTATAAATACTGGTAGGGAGGTTGGCTGTGTTGTCATTTCTTGATTGGTTGATGGAGTTGAGGTTTGGCTGGCATTTTCATAAGAACATGTGTGGCTGAGATATTGGCTGTGTATCTGTCAGCCTCTTGGGTTGTAATGACCTGTAATCTCCTGGGTCGTTGGCTGTGTTGTAACATCCTGAGGTTTTGTGGTGTAACCTCTGAGTTCCGTGATGTGATATCCTGAAAGGGTGGCTGTGATGCGACATTCCGGGTTTTGGTTTAAAAACAGAACAATAACAGAACTCAGAAGGTCATCACACAGCCCATGACCCAGGTCATTACAACCCAGGAGATTACAGCACAAAACCCAAGATGTCACAACAATAGAACTTTTAAAATCTTCATGGTTTCTTGTTATTGTTTCTTGGGTTCTCATCATCATTTCTTGTATTGTTACAAATGCTGCTTGCATTGGTTGCATGTTTGGTGCTTGACTGGTCTTCTCAATGCTCAGCATGCTCTCAAATGAGCATTGTCCTGCTGGAGACGCTATTGTTGATGCTGGGTTAGATGTCATTTTCTTCCCAATTTTAGTGACACAAGACGTTTAAATTACCACAAGAGGTCCATATAAGATTTTCAAAGAAATTATTAAGAGATGAGATACAAAGTCACGAGAGATGAACCATTCATTTTCAAGGGGACAGAAATTGTAACCCTAAATCAAATCCCAAGAAGAACAAGGGAACATAGGAAAAACTATAGATTCCTGGTCACAGAATTGAACAAACACAACATTCTGTTTAGATGGTTCACCCCAGAAGGAATGTTAATATTGTGGCAAGATAAAAAGTTCAAAATAGATAGTATAGAAAAGGTGAGGGAATTCTTTGATCTTTATGTGGTATCAGAAGAAGACCAAACCAGCAAAGAAGAAGTGGAGAGTAGGAGCCAGGAAGAACAGTTGGAGAAAAGAGAAATAGAACAAGAGAAAAGAGAACAGGAAGAAGCCGAAAAGAGAAGGCTAAAGGACAAGGCATCAAAGAGAAACAAGAGCAAACAGGCATCAATAAATAACAAACACAAAGTAGGATGGACAAAGAAATTAAATTAATTTATATCAATAATGGTTTAAACTCACCAACTAAGAGGAAAAAATACTAAGCAAATTACAGAAACAAAATGTAGACATTATACTCCTTCAGGAAACACATATACATAAACATTAGAGTAAATTGTAGAATTGGAATATGAGAATATATGTTTGGTAGGTGACTTTAATGCAATAGTGGACCCAGGAAAAGACTATGAGAGTAATAGTATAGATTTTTTAAAAAGGAAAACTCTACCAAAAATATTCTATCAAATGACAAATGAATTAGTATTAAAAGATATATGGAGGGAAAGAAATCCAGATTAAAAAAATATACTTCTTTGAAGAACTATATAGACAAGAACTATATAGACAACTATATAGACATCAGAGAAAAATATCCAACAATATTTAAAGAAGAAAGGGCTAGTTACAATCCCGGAAGAAAGCAAAGAAGTGATGAACAGAGAGATAACACAAAAAAGAACTATAAGAGGTGATTCAGAAGCAGAAAAATAACAAGATGCCAGGACCAGATGGTCTCCCAGGGGAGCTGTAAAAGAAACTTCAAGAAAAATTAGAACCCAACTATTAGAACAATATAATGTGGCATTGATGACAGAGAAGCTACCAAAATCATGGGATGAGACATATATAATGTTAATCCCAAAAGAAGATACAGACCACCAACTAACCCAAAATTATAAGGCCATGTCCCTACTGGACATTAATTATAAGATATTTATGTTTATAATGGCAGAAAGACTAAAAAAAAATTGAACCAAATTATACACAGTGATCAAAATGGATTTCTGCCAAATAGGCAGATTAATACTAACACTAGAATGGTAATAAACATACTAGAGTACTACGAGGCACACCCTGGAAAGCAGATGGCAATGGTCTTTCTCTATGTGCAAAACATTCAATAATGTCAGTTGGCTGTTCATTATACAGAAATTGAAAAGTATGGATTTCAATGACAAATTTATCAAAACAATCTTGGCAATTTATTTGATTCAGGCAGCTAGTGTAATGTTAAATGTGATAGGACAGAAACATTTAAGATTAACAAGGTAGTAAGACTAAAGGGGCCTTAATTAGAAAGGAGCATTATAAAGTACATTCCTTTGCTGATGATATAGTATTTTTCTTGGAGGATCAGGAAGACACCAGAGTAGAATTAATAAAAGAAATAGAAGAATTTGGAAGTATTGCAGAACTTAAATAAATAAAAACAAAACAAAGATATTGACCAAGTATCTAAAAGATGAACAACAACAACAAAAAAGAATTGGAAGAAAAATTGGGAATGCAAAGTGTTAAAAAAATAAAATACTTAGTCATTTGGTAACACCAAGATGCTCATCAGTTAAAAAGGATAATTATATACGTTAATGATACAAATTAAAAAAGAACTGGAAATATGGGAGAAATTACAGTTATCACTAATGGGGAAAATTACAGCAATTAAAATGTCCACACTACTAAAAATACTATAACTCTTTCAAACCATACTGGAAAAATTGGACAATTTTTTTTTCCAGAGAATTAGATAAAACAGTAACTAAATTTATTTGGGCAAAAAAAAAAGCCAGGATAAAAATGAAATTATTATAGAGAAAGAGAAAGGGGTGGCTTTGGACTCCCTGACTGGGAAATGGATTACCAGGCAGCAGCTGTGGTATGGCTTAAGAAATGGATTAATTCAGAAAACAAAAGAATATTATTGATAGAAGGCCACGACTTACAAAAAGCGTGGAATAGCTTTCTATGGGAAAGGAAAAACAAGCAACATTCATATTTTCAAAGACACCTGATCACAGACTCATTAATTCAGATATGGAACAAAATCAAAAAGAATTACTATAATAAAGTACCATGCTGGCTGTCAGCTATGGAAGCACAAATCAATCCCAATGCAATGGATCTGACTAAAATGATGAAGACTTATTAGATGAACAAGGAAGGTTGAAAACAATACAAGAACTACAGCAACAAAATATAGAAATAGACTGGTGGCCATATATACAAATTCAGATGAGATATAAAAAAGACAAAGAGCAATATGGATTTCATATGGGAAAACACCAGTTAGATGTAATTATACAAGGAACAGAAAAAAATGATTTCAAAAATATATAATATTTATTAGAATTTAAGATGAAAGAGGAGGTAGTAAAAGAGACAATGGTGGTATGGGTGAAAAATGTTGGCCACAATATAGATTTGGAACATTGGGAAAAAATGTGGGGACTAAATTATAAATTAACTATGTTTACAGCGTAAAGGGAGAACCTATATAAAATGTTTTATAGGTAGTACTTCCCCCCTGCTAGACTAGCAAAATGTTTAACCTAAACTCAAATAGTTGGAAGTATAAGAAGGAAAAAGGTACTTATTTTCACATGTGGTGGACCTGTCCAGAGGTCAAGAAGTATTGAAACATAATTCGATTGTGGCTAAAAGAAATAATAAAATAGAAAGTTGAACCCAAACCAGAACTATTTTTATTAGGCCTAATAATGGGAAAATATAATAAAAAAGACAAATATATTATGTTACATATCTTAACAACTGCCAGGATCTCTTACACACAATTTTGGAAGCAGGAAAATGTACCATAGAGGGTGTTGTTATTAAAAAAAATCTTAAACTGTGCAGAGATGGACAGGCTAACAATGAAATTAAGAGATAAAGAAGATTTGATATATTATAGTGTCTGGGGCACCTGGTATGAATGGTTTAAAAATAAAAAGAAATCAAAATGGCAATTAGGTAAAGAATAAGAAATTATGTAAATATCTATATTCATATTTATATCAGTAATGAAAGGAATATGCAATGGTAATGGAATAGTAAGGTGTATATATAGAAAGATGATAAGGAAATGTAAAAGATGTCTTGATGTTGATGTAATGATGTATAAAGTTTTATTTTATGTTTCTTAAATTTTGAAAATTGAATAAAGTATTTGAAAATAAATAAATGTATGTTGATTAATATACATTTAAAGTGACAACTAAGTTTTTATTCCATGCTATGCTATGCTATGCTATTCATTGCATTGTTTTCATTGTTAATTTGTGTTCATTTTGGAGTTAGGATTTTAGGGTAAGTATGTACATAAAGATTTTTATTTTCTACTTAATCATATCTGGTTCTTGTAAATTGCCTGGACAATCCCTGTGATTTTCTTGGCACGGTTTTCCAGAGGGAGTGACTGGCCCAAAATCACCCAGCTAGTTTTGTGCCTAAGGTAGGGCTAGAAATCACACTCCTGGTTTTTAATTTAACCTTAACCACTACCCCAAGCTGTGTCTCACACTAAGTGTATAGTACACTAAAGGATTCCATGACAAAAAGTTTAGTAACTCCTGAGAGAAAATTAAATTGAAGGGGAGGTACATATCTCTAATAGTTATATCAGAAATGAAAAGAATCCTCACCTTCCAATCTATGTTCAATCTATGTTAGGAATGGAATCAAACAGTTGCCTTTGTAGAATGTACTGACTCTGCTAATACCCGAAGAGGGTTTTTTTGTTTTGTTTTTTGCCCTTTCTGAGGTCAGAATGTAGTTCTATTTGATTTTGCTGATATAAAGGTATGAGACATTATTTGCAATGCAAACCTTGATTGGAGAAGATTACCTATCTTGCTCATCTAGAAAACATCTCCCTCACTCTAAATCAGTTTCCTATTCATCAAATTCAAGACGTGATTCATGCTGTGTTCATGTTCACCCTAAAAAGGAAAGAGAAGGTATAACAATAAGTAGCAGGAAAAAAAAAAGGAAATCGTGGCACTAAGTTGATTCCAAAAGAGGTGGAAATACAACAGTTTTATTCAGAATTTTTTTTGTCTTTGAAATAGGAAACTGATTTATTCTAAAGAAAATAAAATTAGATTAAGTCCCATGAAAATTACTTTTAAAAGCCTAAACCTAATCTGATCTTTTTTAAAGAATCAGATTACAACATGTTAGGTTAAAATAATTTAGTTTGTAATTTACCCATTAATAGAAATTAAATCAGACCAGAATTTTCTATAATCCTGAAAGATACTCAGTTATACACTTTGATGCTTATCCCCAATCTGGTTTTTTAGTTTCAGCTGTGATGTCATTTTTCATTTTCCTATCCTTAAAACTACACTGCTTGCTTTGATTTATTAGAATTCAGAGTTACTGAGATAAAATACACCCAAGTTCTAATAACAGGAAGTCCTAGTTTATTTACCCACAATTGTAACTGGCAGTTCTCTTTTTGCCAGTGCAAGGCAGTCACTAAGTGGAAAATCATGAGATTGTACTTTCTTTATTCCACTCTCCCACCCATAGGAATGCTTATCTGGCACTAAGGTAGCCATCTCAAAACTGATGGAATTAATCAGTTTAATAATTTCTGCTTTTATTTGCATCACAACTGCTCCCTCAACCTTTGGAATGCTAAATTGGTTACTGGCAGGGGTGGGATTCAAATTTCTTAACAACCAGTTCAGTGGGTGTGGCCTAATTTGTGGGTGTGGCTTGGTGGTCATGTGACTGGCTGGGCATGGCTTGTATGTAAATATTGTAAATATTTATGTAAATATTGATTTTTTTATTAAAAAAGAGCAACTTTTACCCAAAATCAGGCAAAGCAGGCAGGCAGATTGAGCTGCTCACAGAATCACACTCAGAGATATATCTTTCTGCAATTTGCTACCTGAGTCTGCACTGAAAAATAGAAGCTTCAGTCCTAAGGAAGGTTCCGCTCTGCTTTTAGATTAGCTAGAAAGCAAGAAATCCAACATTTTTCTGCTTTCTAGCTAATCTAAATCTCCCAGCACAGCTGATAGTCGGAATAGCTGATGGTGACGGGGAGAGAGGAAAAATAGCAACTTACCAAAAATTAGGCGAAGGCACAACTCAGGCAAGTTGGATGGTGTGCATGCCAGGTAAGGAGTGAGTGGGCAGGGAGGGGAGGGGCCAGCCAGTGGCGCAATTTGCCGGTTCTCCGAACTGTGCAGAATTGTAACAACTGGTTGTATAGAACTGGCCTGACCAGGTAGAATTCCACCCCTGGTTACTGGGATAATTAGCAAGAAGGGAATGAATGTTTGTAGTTACATTCATAGGATGGAATTCCAAGAGTATTAGCAAGAACACAATGGGGAATACATATCAGAAACAACATTCAGGGCTGGCAACAGTGAATGCATGATGCAAACAACCAGTTTATTCCACACTGTGTGCCTTCTTACTCTCTTGTAATCCCTTCTTTTCCAATCTCTCCACTCTGTGAAAGAAAAAAAATGGGTTGGACATAAGAAAGATT
The DNA here is from genome assembly GCF_900518735.1 of Pseudonaja textilis. The sequence goes on along the minus strand of NW_020769346.1, from coordinate 6,790,561 downwards.
GTGTAAGGAGATTGCTTGTTTGTTTGATTCTTATTGTTGTTGTTTTGATTTTTTAGTTCCTCTCTACTCCTGCCGGTTTAAGTAACTTGTCCATTCTGCAAGAAGGGGGAGGGAAGCAGACTGAAGGCTGTTTGTGTAGTATTCAGGATTGCCAGTTCCACTGCAATTTTAATATGTATTCCCCATTGTGAGCTTGCTTACTCTTCTTGGAATGTCTGCCTCCGATTTTTCCATTCTGTGAGAAGGGGAAAAAAGCAGGTCAGACATAGGTCAATGTGTGCTAAATATAATGTCAATCAAATAACTGAGCAACACTGTGAAAGTCATAAATGCAGACACTAGTCATAAATTTATTTTTTCAGCATTATTATAATTTTAAATGGTTGTTGAATGAGGCTGTCAGTAAGCAAGGTCTACTGTACTAGAATTAATTTACATTATAGTAGACTACTGAAGTACATTTTGGACAATTAATATTGCACTGAAGGCCAAATGTATCCCATGAAATAAATCTTCCATACGCAAAAATCAGCATCCAAACCATAATGACATGAAAAGAAAGAACAATAAGCATACAGTGACATTATCACACAAAATCACTCATTACATATTTATATTACAACATTGATTGTAAATGCATAGTTATAGTATTTGAATGATAATAATTGATAATATGATAATATTATCATTGAATGATAATATACCCATGTTATAAGTGGCCTTTGTTGTTACAAAACATACCTATCTACAAAGCCCTATTCCATCTCTATATCAAAATTTGATTTCTGATCTGTGGTCTTACAAGATCCATGTAACAAACTGTGCAATGTTACCTAATTTATTCTTTTATTTAATCCTTTGTTCATGTTCCTCTGCATAAATTAAAAATCCTGTAATTAATGAAATAGGTTCTTGCCTGTAGACTATGTTATGATGGCTGAACTGCATGGCTATTAGTTGCTTTTGTCTTACGTCATTTTTACTTGAAAAGATTAACCTAACTGATCAAACTTGATGAACCAGAAAATGAAGTTCAGCAGGTCTTATATTTGTGAGCATATCAAATCCAGTCAGGCACAAGAGACAAATGCTGATTCTTCATATCTTCTTGTCAAATATATGGTTGTGAAAATGTGCTTCTAAATGTGTTTCAGATCTTACAGAAGAGATAGAACAATGAAAACAAAGAAAAGGCTTTGGGAATTCATAAAAAGAGATTAAACTTGATTTATTACAGTCATTTACAAAATTGCCATAATTATTTTTATAAGTTGGTAATTTTAGTTTGGTCCTCTGCGGAACAAAATGAAAACTAAATTAACTTCACTGAAGTATACAGAGTCCAATCCTATCTCTAGAGTTCTTCTCTTTCTTTTCTATTGTATCTTTAAGATTATAATATAATATAACCTGTCTATTGAAATAGCAGAAAGGCTGTTTCAGAATTTGAAAAAGAAGGTAGGCAACCTACATCCCACAACCCCTGACATTTTTGCATTATTATATTAATTGGTGGGGAATGTTCCTCATAGACATCCCTATGACCACTATTTGAAAAAAATCATCAACATTTTTCCACTAAATTGAGGAAAACTGAATAGTGAACCATGATCCATGAATAACATTGTCTTAAAGAAAGTCACCAATCAGGTGAAAAAATAATGTCATGCAGCTCTATATGCACTAAGCTGTCACTTACCAGCACTTTTCGAGACTGAAAGTCTCCAAAGAAGAAGGATCTAGCTTCAGTATGTATTCAGAATAACAGAGCAAGAACAATTGGAATCAGAATTGTTTTCCAGCAACTAGACAAGGAATAAGGACTGTCAGTAACAAATTATAAGATGGCATGTCATCAGTAGCAATTTCTCACTCTTTTTTCAATTACTATATTGACCCATTTTTTCTTGTTTTTTTTTAAATGCAATAATATTTATATTTCCCCTTGATTTTGGTACTGTTTAAAAGAAGCAAATAGAAAGGATACATGTTATAAAAAGACAATATTATAAGTATAGTTGATGTTCATCCTAAATTATAATACATGCCTAGATGAAAATAAGTGGGCCACTTTTATTCTGTTGGAAAATGCATCTATAACATGATCTCACTTTCTTGTATGTTTAGGTATCGATAGTTCACCTTCTCAAGACTGTACGCTTACTGCGCCTTTTACGTCTACTGCAGAAATTGGATCGTTATTCCCAGCACAGTACAATTGTTCTAACATTGCTGATGTCTATGTTTGCATTGCTGGCTCACTGGATGGCTTGCATTTGGTATGTCATTGGAAAGAAGGAAATGGAAAAAAAACCACTGACCTGGGACATAGGTAAAGATGAGCTTTTTAACATTAAAATTGAAAAACTGCACTGTAAAGATTGCAAAATTATAGTTTTGCATAAGCACCTGCAGATGTTATTAGAGACATACTGTAGCCTCACTGATTTTCTGGAACAGTTAAGTAGGCCCTGTAATCATGCAACATTTCAGGCTTTCCAGTAAGAATAGAGATACTCAGATAAATATAACTAATATGCTCCTTCAGGCCTCTAAATAGGTACACTCTAAGTAGGAGGCAGAAATTACAGCCCTTTCCATCTATGCACTCTGCAGCAGTCTAAGGCAGCTTTGAATTGTATCTCCAATATTTTCTTCATTTTCAGGAAGTCCTGCTTCATCATATCTCTGGATTTCTGGTCCTAAGCAGGTCTATTGAGAAGAATAATATTTTGTTGATCCTCATTAATAGTATATTGAGGTTGGCAAAAATGAAGATAATCTGAGTAGAGTGCATTCAAAGTATTTGTAAGAACTGGCTTCAGGCTCAGTTGTGGAGTAGAAATAGCATTGGTTGCACTTATTGCTCTGGCAAGAGTGGAATAGGGATAATGAATCTGCCTTTGCTTTTCTTGATACTCAAACAACCTTGAATATCCTCGACCATGTAATCCTTTTTGACGAGCTGTGGGGCTTGGGGTTGGGTGGTCCAGTCTTCTGCTGATTTGGCTCTTTTCTCCATGGCCAGTCCTGATCAATATTTATAGGGAATGAGAGGTTCAATTCACTTCTTGGGGTATCCACAGACTTCAGTATTCTCCACTCTTTTTTAACACCTATATGAAACTGCAGAAATTAGGTGCCCAAACCAGCCATCTATTGAGCTGCCATGCTACCAGCTCCCACTACCACAAAGATTCTACAAGAAAAGGGCAATATGGGCAACCGTGGGATCTGGCAGGGTGAGAGCTGTGGACCATAAACACAAAGCTTTTGCTGTGTCCCTGCATAACAGATACAGTACCCTTGCTGAACTTAATAGGGACACTAAAATGACAGGTAAAGGTAGTTGTGATAATGATAACTCAAGTAAGTCGGGGATCATTGTTAGATCGGGTATGAAAGAGACGCGAGACCAGTGTACTTCAAGCTCTTTATTTCATGTATAGATCTGTACGAGATCTTGGAGCCGTGGCAGCCCTTCATATAGGGATTGCTTGCGGCTCACCGGCGAATGACAGGTCCTTGAATCTCCCGCAATTGGCTCGGCCAATCGCGGTTGATTCCTAGCGAACCAATCACTGCCGTTTAGTTGACCAATCATAATGTTGTACGTGTAGACCAATCAGAAGTCAGTATTTGGAGTATGTTAATACAGAACACCCCTCCCCTCTTGGTTCAGTCCTACAGAATGTAGTCCCGTAAATAGGCGGGGCTCCGTACTTGCCTACTTGACCTGCGCAGCTCAGTTGTTGTTTGGTCTTCGGCCGGTTCGGACGGATTCCTTTTTGCTCTCGTCCTCATCGATGGAACCGCCTGGAAGGGTGAGTCAGGCCTATCGCTGCAACTCCCACCCAGTCTACCTGGGTCGGTCAAGTTGTCGGCTCCGCTGTTCCCACCTGGTCTTTCCGGGCTGGTTGAGCTGGCTTGGCTGCTCCTTCCAGGCGAGGCTTCATGTTGTTTGTCCGCCAAGGGTTCCCTTCTACTGACGTTGTCTGCCGGTGAGTATTGTTGGTTTATTTTTGGTTGGGGGTGTTTGGGTTGTGTTTCGGTATTTTCTTCTTCTCTTTGATTACTGTTTGGGGTTTTCCCCCCCTCTGGTTTTTTTTATTAATGTCTGTTTGTGGTGTTTGTGTGCTGGCCGTGTTGTCGGTGGTTGTTCTCGACCTTAGTTGGTCAATGTGTTGTTTCCAGCTTCTTCCGTCATCTGTTTGTAGCTGGTATGACCGGGGGCCCATTACCTGGGTTATTTTTGCTGGTACCCAGAGCTGGTCCCATATGAAGTTTTTTGCATAGACTGTGTCTCCTGGGTTAAATATTCAGTATCTGCTAGACGAGTCTGGTAGTTTCTCGGGGTTGTATGTGGGGTGCAGTCTGTCTAGTTGGGATCGTAATTTTCTGCCCATCAGTAACTCTGCTGGGCTCTTATTCGTCGTTGTGCTGGGTGTTATGTGTTGTATCAGTAGCATTTTATTTATTTTGTCATGTATGTCCCTGGTTTCAATTTTTTCTATTGTGTTTTTTGTATAATGAACCATGTGTTCTGCCCGCCCATTCACCGCCGGATGAGCGGGCGCTGTCAATGCATGCCGTATGCCCCGTTCGGCCAGGAATTTCTCGAATGACAGTGCGGTAAATTGTGGCCCATTGTCTGACACTAGTACATCTGGTAGTCCATGGGTGGTAAACAGTTTGGTTAGTTCCTTGATAATGGCCTCCATGGTGGTGGATTTCATGACGCTAACCTCCAGCCAGTTTGAGTAAGCGTCGACCGTTATTAGGAACGTGTGTCCTTTTGTGGGTCCAGCAAAATTTATATGGACCCTAGACCACGGGCCTCTGGGGGTCCCCCATTCGGTGCGGAGGGAGGGTTTGGTCTGGATTCCTGGCATTTTCTGCATGATGCCACGCAAGTTTCAATCTGCTTGTCCATCCCTGGCCACCCACAACTCCTGGCCAGGGCTTTCATCTTGACTATGCCTGGGTGCCCCTCATGCAGCATGGCCAACACTCTTTTTTGTAATGTTTCAGGAACCACAAACCTGTCCCCCCATAGTATGCAGCCCTTCTGTGTGAATAGTTCGGTCTGCCGGTTTCGGAAGGTTTTAAATTGCTCGCCACCGTCGGTTTCCGGCCACCCTTTCTCCAGCCAATTCAAAACCCGCGCCAGTCGCTTGTCTTTATCAGTCTCTTTGACAATGTCTGGTGCGGTCAGGGGTGGGTTGGGTAATTGGAGCTGCGGCAGCCCTTCATATAGGGATTGCTTGCGGCTCTCCGGCCAATGACAGGTCCTTGAATCTCCCGCAATCGGCTCAGCCAATTGCGGTTGATTCCTAGCGAACTAATCACTGCCGTTTAGTTGACCAATCATAATGTTGTACGTGTGGACCAATCAGAAGTCAGTATTTGGAGTATGTTAATACAGAACAATCATGGTCCTAGAAGAAGAATTTACTTTGGAAAGGAGAAAGTGTGAATCAGGTATTACGCACCAGTCACACAAGAAGAGCAAGGCATTCAAAAAGAGAAGCCACCTTCTGGTTGGGGACTCAATTGTAAGCGATGTAAATTTAGGAAAGGATACTGAGGTTTTGAAAGAGGTCAGGTGTCTACCAGGTGCTACTGCCAGCAGAGACAAGAAGAGTATTCTTAAGATAGTCAAGAATGCCAGCAAGGACTGTGATGTTGATGCTATTATAGATCTTGGTACAAATTATCTATCCCAGAAGGATGTACTTTCTATTCAGAAAGACTTCCAGAACTTGGGATATGAACTTAGTAATATGGGCTGTAGGCTTATCTTTTCAGAGGTTCTAGCAGTATATAAGGAACAAAAAGGGAAAGGGCAGCATGTAGCAGAGTTTAATGTGTGGCTAAAGGAGTGGTGTAAAAGGGAAGCCTTTGGTTTTATTAGTCATGATGTCTGCAGCTGGTCCAATGAAAAACTGTGCAAAAGAGATGGTTTGCATCCATCAAAGAAGGGGACTGAGTTACTTGGCATTAAATTCACAGATTTCCTGGATAAACATTTAAACTGAACAGCGGGGACAGAGAATTAATGGATTCAGAACATTTCTGTCCCCAGCAACCTAAAACTAATAAAGATACCAGTGCATGCAAAATAGATGTTTGTGCAGGTAAGATTATCAACCTTGATGCCAACCCAAACCAAGCATTTAATAGTGAGTGCCATACCATGTGCACTAATCAAACAGGTGGCAAGAAAGTAGGGGCAGGCAGGCACAACACAGTTATGTAGACACAGTAAACGCAGTGTCTGACATAAAGATCTCAAGTGCCTATATACAAATGCACAAAGTCTGGGGAACAAACAGGGTGAACTCGAACTATGAATACATGAAGGTAAATATGATATAGCTGGAATAACAGAAACTTGGTGGGATGAAACCCATGACTGGAACATACTGGTAGAAGGATACAAACTATTTAAAAAAAAACAGATCCCATAAAAGAGGAGGTGGAGTTGCACTGTATGTAAAGGACCACTATATTGCTACAGAAATGCATGAAACCAAAGATGAAAACCTCCTAGAATGTATATAGGTCAACATAAAAGAAAAAAAGAATGACTTGGCCATAGCTGTATATTATAAGCCACCCAATCAAGCAGAAAATATAGATGTTCTTTTTGCCAGCTGTAGTGTATTTAAATAGAGACTTCTAGGGCAATGTTCCTATTGGTTAACAGAAGCAACAATACGATTGGTTAGTAACGTTAGTACCTGATTGGCTGCCAGTAGCAGTGGGAAGTTTAACTAAATGTCATTGGTTGCGAGCCATGGAGCAGCCGCTATAAAAAGGGCTGCTGCGGTTCGACTGCAGTTGAAGTTACTTGTTGTTATTAAAGAGCTGAATTCAACTCCGGTCTGCAAGTCTCTTTACTGGCGACAGAACACTGGCGACAAGGATGGGATTAAAGAGACAAAGACCGTAAGCACATGGCAACAACAGCCAAAGGACCAACTAGATGGCCGGCAACAATTCGCCACCCGCACCGTTCAACCCAGCCGAAGAAGACTGGGAGTTGTACATTGACAGATTCCTGATGTTTTTAGAAAGAAACGAGCTGCAAGGAATCAACCAACCAAAGGAAGAGAGCCGTATTCCTAATGCATTGAGGTCCGACTGTTTTTAAAATGGCCAAAGCATTAGCAAGGCCAAATGATGTTAAACAGATGACATGGCCAGACCTGAATCGGATGTTGAGGAACCATTACGCACCGGCCGTATCCAACCTAATTACAAGACACGAGTTTTACAAGCACGACCAACTAGAAGGTGAGAGCATTGGAGACTTCATAGCAGCATTAAGAGACATTGGGGGGGCATGCGAATTCCTCAACATGGACGAAGCCATGAGGGATCGCATAGTCCTTGGACTAAGAGATGCAACTTTACAGAGCAAACTACTAAACTGACCAAACATCACCATCAACGAAGCCATTGCTGAAGCAACTGCCGCTGAAGCCACAAAGAAATCTGCAGCAGAAATGAAGCAGATGATATGGCGAGCAGCCCGAGCATGAACAAAGAGAAGAAGACAGAGGGAACCCAAAAGCACGCTGCCACGTCCTCTCACCATGAGGGCATCGAATCATCAATCGATTCAGATGAGGAAGATGAGGAAGTGAACAGACTCTACTCAGAAAGGAACCAGAGAAAGAGACAAAGCAGAAGATCCGAGTTCCAGTGTGCGGGTTGCAGCAGAAACCACCAGAGATCTGAGTGTCGATTCCTGGATGCTACCTGCCGGAATTGTGAGAAATGGGAACACATCACAAGGTTATGCCATAACAAAAAGAGCTATAATTCAAGGGGACAGGGCAGTCCCCCCCCCCCCCCCCGAAACAAAGAAAGGACAACCAGAAGCCGTTGGAACCGTGATGGAAAAAGTCAACGGAAAGATGAAAAGGAAGAAACATACCAAACTATCACAATTGGGATGGCCAGAACAACAAACACTAAGAAGGTTAGAATCAACATCCTGATTGAAGGCGAGCCGTGCAAGATGGAAGTAGACTCCAGTTCGTATTTATCAATGGTGTCATGGAACACAATAAAAAGCTTAATTCCCGATATAAAACGCAGAGAACTTGAGAAGCAAAGATTAATCATCAAGGACTACCAGGGTAACAAAATACCGGTAGTAGGGCTAGGACAATTCAAAGTAAGTTTTAAAAGGCACACCAAGATCCTGCCATTAGCCATCATTGACAGAGATCGGCCCAGCCTGCTCGGTTTAGAATGGTTCGAACCTCTCGGGATCAAGGTGACAGGAATAAACAACACCACCATGACTGACTGGGAAAAAGACCTGATGGAAGAATTCCATGACGTGTTTGACAGGACCTTAGGCAAGTACCATAGGACCCCTATAAAATCTGATGGGTCCGTGTGTATCTGTGGTGACTATAAGGCCACCCTGAACCACGCATTGCAACAGAGCGCATACCCCATTCCAGTAGTCCAACACCTGTTGCATTCATTGGGAAGAGGCAGAATTTTTGCAAAACTCGACCTCGCGCAGGCATATCAACAATTACCCATTGATCCTGAAACAGCTGAGGCACAAACCATCATTATGCACAGAGGAGCATTTAAATGCAATAGACTACAATTCAGCATAAGCGTAGCCCCTGGCGTTTTCCAGAGCCTAATGGAACATCTTCTACAAGGTCTAAAAGGGGTGGTGCCCTATTTCGATGATGTATTAATATCTGCTGAAAACAAAAAACAACTAAAAGACCGTTTAAGGGCAGTTCTGGCAAAATTTAGAGAAGCAGGACTCAAGGTCAAAAAAGAAAAATGCCAACTTGCCACAAACCAGGTTGAGTTCCTGGGATACCTTATTGATGAAGCAGGAATCCACCCCCCACACACACAAAAATTACAAGCGATTAAGGAAGCTCCCAGACCCAAAAACAAAACAGATTTACAGGCTTTTTGGGGTCTCATTAATTTTTATCATGTCTTTCTGCCACAGAAGGCAACAGTAGCAGAATCACTGCATAGACTTCTCGATAAAAAAGCCAACTGGAAATGGGGCCACCAAGAAGAAACAGCATTCAAAAAAATTAAGGATCTTGTCACATCAAAATCAGTATTGATTCAATACAATAACATGCTACCTCTAACTGTCACCTGCGACGCTTCACCTTTCGGAATAGGTGCAATTCTCAGCCACACACTACCAGACAGCAGAGAAGTACCAATTGCCTTTTATTCCAAGACGTTATCCAAACCGAAAGAAACTACAGCCAACTAGACAGGGAAGCTTTGGCAGGCATCTCGGGAGTGAAACATTTCCACGAATACTTATACGGTAGGACATTTTCTTTGATTACTGACCACAAACCATTATTGGGAATCCTAGCTGGAGACAGGGCAACCCCCAATATTCTGTCCCCAAGAATGACTAGATGGTCAGAATTTCTAGCAGCTTACAGTTACAAACTCATTTACCGCCCGGGGAAAGCCATACCCCACGCAGATGCCTTAAGCCGCGCACCACTACCAGGGCACGACAACGATCCAGCTCCCACTACACAGACACTACAGATTGAAACGATGCCAAATTGGCCAATCACCGCATCAGACATCGCCAGGGAAATGGCTAAAGATGCACTGATGATCCAGATATTGAACTGGGTGAGACGGGGTTGGCTGGAAAACATGAAAACTGAGACTTTTAAACCATTTAAAAACCAGCAAACTGAATTATCGCTGGAAAAAGGGTGCATTTTGTGGGGAGACAGGGTGGTGGTTCCAAAAAAGTTACAAGAAAAGGTGCTAACCATGCTACATGAAGGACACCCCGGCATAGTAAAAATGAAGTCCCTGGCCAGAAGCTACGTTTGGTGGCCAGGAATAGATAAAGACATTGAAGCCTGGGTTAAAACATGTAACAAATGCCAATCTTCCAGACCCACCCACCCCTCAGCACCAGTCCTCGACTGGGAGACACCCCGAGGCTCCTGGTCAAGAATCCATATGGATTTCGCCGGCCCCACCAATGGTTATACTTACCTAATCATCGTGGATGCCTATTCAAACTGGTTGGAAGTCATCATCATGAGTTCAACAACCACAGAAGCCATCACCAAACAACTAAAAAAACTTTTCGCCACCCACGGTCTGCCAGATGTAGTAGTATCGGACAATGGGCCACAGTTTACAGCTTTGGCTTTTGAACAGTTTCTTGCGGAACATGGAATACGACATGCTTTGACAGTGCCAGCTCATCCGGCAGTGAACGGTAGAGAGGAACGCATGGTTCGTTTTACGAAAGAAGTACTGGAAAGGCTTGATGGAAGTGATATGCAAGAAAAACTCAACACCATGCTCACCATCCACAACTACAAACAAGAGCCCAGCTGAACTTTTGATGGGAAGAAAATTGCGATCTTACTTGGTTAGACTGCACCCTACCTACAACCCAGAAAAGCCACCAGACTCGTCCAGTAAGTACCGCTCTTTCTTACCAGGTGATTTAGTCTACACAAAAAATCTTACCGGAGAACCATTGTGGTTACCAGCAACGATTACTCAAATCACTAGCCCTCATTCCTACTGTTTAGAAATCACCAATGGCAGATCGTGGAAATGACACATCAACCAGCTACATTCCCGACACATTGAACGAGACACCGACGTTCCCAGAAACGCAGAACAAACATTTTTCCAAACACCCCCAGACAATAATGAAAAATCCAGCGGGGGGGGGAACAAATTAATAAAGAAAATAAAAATCACTTACCTTTAGAAGACTTCGAGAAACAAGAGGAGTTGAAGGAGCCTCAGGGGAGAAGCAGCCAGGCCAACTTGACCTGCCCACACACACAGCGAGAAGACCACGCTGCCCACCCAGCAAGACCAGACTGCAGAGTAAGACCAACAAACCCAAGACACGACCGAAGTGGCACGGTCGAGGCACCCTTCCAGGAGATTCCAGAGGGAAGAGAGGAACGGACAGCCAGCCTGTCCAAATCGGCGGAGACCAACACAGGGACTGAACTGCGCAGGTCAACAAGGACTCACAAGAGCCCCACCTACCTGTGCGACTATGTTACGTTGGAACGAACCAAGAGGGGAGGGGTGTAGTGTATTTAAATAGAGACTTCTAGGGCAATGTTCCTATTGGTTAACAGAAGCAACAATACGATTGGTTAGTAACGTTAGTACCTGATTGGCCACCAATAGCGGCGGGAAGTTTAACTAAATGTCATTGGTTGCGAGCCCTGGAGTAGCCTCTATAAAAAGGGCTGTTGCGGTTCAACTGCAGTTACTGTTATTACTAAAGAGCTGAATTCAACACCAGTCTGCGAGTCTCTTTACTGGCGACAGAACAACTAACAAACTAACAACTAACAACTAACAAACATATGCAGGAAACACAATTATCCTGATATCAATTGGAAAACTAATTCTGCACCAAGTGAGAAATCAAATAAGTTCCTAACCAACCTAGCTGAAAACTTTGTTGTCCAAAAGGTAGAGGGTGAAATTAGAGGGACAGCCATACTGGACTTAATTCTTACAAACAGAGAAGAAGTGATAGAGGGAGTTGAAATTGCAGGAACCTTGGGTGAGAGTGACCATGTCATACTAGAATTCAACATAACACAAACACAAGCAACAGAACATAATGACACTAGAGTTTTGGATTTTAAAAGAGCTGATTTCAATAAACTCAGAACTTGGGAAAGATTCCATGAATGAAAATCCTAAAGGGGAAAACAACTCAAGAATCTTGGGAAACTCTAAAAAGTATGATCATGGAAGCCCAGACCAACACAATACCACTGAGAAAGAAAAAGAAGAAATCCAAGAAGAAACCAACATGGCTGCATAAAGATCTCTCTGGCAAATGGAAAGAAAAAAAAGAACAAGTACAAAAAAATGGAAAGGACATACAACTAAGGCAGAATATCAGCAGATAGTCAGAATCTGCAAAGATGAAGTCAGGATAGCAAAGGCTCAGAATGAACAAAAACTTGCAACAGAAGTCAAAGATAAGAAAAAAAATTTCTTCCAACATATAAATAACAAGAAAAAAATCAAGGAAACAGACAGTCCACTAAAGAGAGAAGATGGCAAGGAAGTAACAGGCAACAGAGAGAAAGCAGAACTGCTTAACTCATTCTTTGCATCCATCTTCACGCAAAAAGAAACTGTTATGTCTGGGCGGTGGGTCCCAAGGAGAGACGAGACTCGAAATAGTGACAACAGCTCTTTATTAGGAAACCAGATACTGAGACAAGACTCCCAGCCGAGGCAGCTCCTTTTATAGAGCTGGCTGCGGCTAGGCAGCCTATGACATGCATTTGAGCTTGCCGCGCTTGGTTTTACCCAATCGCGGCAGCCAAATAAGAACCAATCAGAACGCTTAGTTCTGTCCAATCACGGCCCGGCTTTTCCAGACCAATAGGAATGCAGGCCTACAAGCCTGCTAGTATGGAACACCCCTCCCCTCTTGGTTCCATCCAAGGGGCAGGGTAACGTAATCACGCAAGTAGGCGGGTCTTCGTACCTGCCTACTAGATTTGCACAGTTCACAGTGTCTCTGTTCACCATCGGGTTCGGACGGGCTCTGCGTCGCTCTCAAGCTGCAAGATGGAACTGCCTGGAAGGGTGAGCCGGTTCTCTGGCGGCGACTCCCGCCTGGTGATTCCGGGTCGATTGAGTCATTTGCTCTGCTGCTTCCGCCTGGGCTCTCTGGGCTGGTGGAGCTTGTCTAGCTGCTGCTTCCAGGCGTAGTGCCCGCCTGCCACGACTCCCTTCTGGCTGGTAAGTATTGTTGGTTTTTGTTTAATGCCTGTGGGGGGTGTTCTACTTGTACAGATGTTCATTCATTTTCTGAATTTGAGGTTTCCCCCCACCCTCTGATTTCTTGGTTAGAATCTATGAGGGGGGAAGCGGCCAGCCTGGATCTTAGCTGGTCGATATGACGTTTCCATGACCTCCCGAGCCGGTAGGAGCGGGGGCCTGTGACTTGAGTGATTTTTGCAGGGATCCAAAGTGGGTCCTCTGTAAAGTTTTTGGCAAATACAGTGTCTCCTACCTTGAAGGCGCGGTGCTTGCTGCTGGAACCAAGGGGTTTTTCTGGAGTGTAAGCAGGGTGCAGGCGGTCTAGAGGTGACCTGAGTCTTCTGCCCATTAATAGCTCTGCTGGGCTCTTGTTGTTGGTGGTATTTGATGTGATATGTTGTAGAAGAAGCATCCTGGTGATCTTCTCGTGGATGTTGCCATGTTCCATTTTGTGCAGAGTTTTTTTTTGTAAATTGAACCATGCGTTCAGCTCTACCCTTTGCCGCTGGGTGAGCTGGCGATGTCAATGCGTGTCGGATGCCACGGTCTGCCAAGTATTGTTCAAAAGCTAAGGCGGTAAATTGTGGCCCATTGTCAGAAACGATAACATCTGGCAGACCATGCATTGCGAAAAGTCTATTTAATTTCTTGATGACAGCTTCTGTGGTGGTTGTCTTCATTGTGCTCACCTCGAGCCAATTTGAATAAGCGTCAACAGTGATTAAGAAGGTGTGCCCCTTGGTTGGCCCTGCGAAGTCAATATGGATGCACGACCAAGGGCCTCTGGGTGTTTCCCATTCTAATGGTGGAGCCTTAGGGGGAGCCAAGCGAGTCTCTTGGCATCTGTTACAAGCGGTGACCCAGGTTTCAATTTGCTTGTCCATGCCTGGCCACCAAGCGTAGCTCCTGGCCAGGGCTTTCATGCGCACAATACCAGGGTGCCCGTCATGTAGCAAGTCTAAAACTTTCTGTAGTGTCTCTGGTATTACTACCCGGTCTCCCCACAACACGCAACCTTTTTGCAAAAAGAGTTCAGTTTGCCGGTTTTTAAACGGTTTAAAAAGTTCGTTTGGCTCGGTTTCTGGCCACCCCCTCTCCACCCAGCTGAGAACTCGCGCCAAGCGTCTGTCCTTCCTAGTTTTGTGGGCGATGTCTTGCACGGTTACTGGTGGCATGGGGATCATTTCAATTTGCAAGACTGGAAATGTGGGTGCTGGGTCCTCTTGCAAGTCTGGCAAGGGGGAGCGGCTTAAGGCGTCAGCATGCGAGATTGTCTTGCCAGGGCGATGTATCAATTTGTAATTATAAGCGGCAAGAAATTCAGACCATCTTGTCATTCTAGGTGACAAGATGTGTGGAGTGGGTTTGTCACCTGCCAATATGCCAAGTAGGGGCTTATGGTCTGTAATAATGGAAAATGTCCTACCATAAATGTATTCGTGGAATCTCTTTACTGCTGAAACGATGGTGAGGGCTTCTTTGTCCAGCTGGCTATAGTTCCTCTCTAGCTTGGACAATGTTCTGGAAAAGAATGCAATGGGGGCTTCCATTCCATTTGGTAAAACATGGCTCAGGATAGCGCCAACCCCGAAAGGCGATGCGTCGCAAGTAACAGTCAGAGGTAACATTTCATTGTATTGCATGAGGACTGCATCTGAAGTCAAAAGGTTTTTTATCTGGTGAAAAGTGCTCTCTTCTCGCCGTCCCCATATCCAGGAAGCCTTTTTATCAAGGAGTCTATGCAGAGGTTCTGCAACAGTTGCTTTCTGGGGTAGAAAAATGTTGTAGAAATTAATGAGTCCGAGGAAGGCTTGGAGGTCCGTTTTGTTCTTTGGTCTGGGGGCATTTTTGATGGCTTTCAATTTTTTATCTGTGGGGTGAATTCCTTGTTTGTCAAGGAGGTAGCCAAGAAATTCAACCCTTTCAGTGCATAATTGGCACTTTTCCTTTTTCACCTTGAGACCAGCATCTTTGAATTTCTGTAGGACCGCCCTCAGTCATTTTTCCAATTGTTTTTTGGTAGGGGCTGCTACCAGGACGTCGTCGAAATAGGGCACGACTCTTTTAATTCCCTGCAACAGTCTCTCCATTAGACTTTGAAAAATGCCCGGTGCGACGTTGACCCCAAACTGGAGCCAGTTACATTTGAACGCCCCTCTATGTGTCACTATTGTTTGGGCTTTGGCAGTTTCAGCATCGACTGGCAGTTGTTGATAAGCTTGAGCCAGGTCGAGCTTTGCAAAGACCTTGCCACCCCCTAGTGAGTGCAGGAGATGTTGGACTACTGGCACCGGGTAGGCGCTTTGCTGTAATGCGTGGTTGAGGGTGGCCTTGTAGTCACCACAAATTGTCAGGGAGCCATCGGGTTTGATGGGGGTGACAATTGGGGTCTCCCAACGGGCATGATCAATGGGTTCTAACATGCCTTGCGCTATTAGTTTGTCTAATTGTTCATCTATTTTAGGCTTGAGTGCAAAAGGCACTCAGCACAGCTTGAGACAGATGGAAGCAATGTCAGGGCTGAGATTGAAGGAGATAGGGGACCTTTGTACTTGCCTAGATGTTCACTGAAGACTTCTTGGAAGTCCTGGATGAGCGTTGTTTCCCAGTTTCCGTCTTCTGTGTGGTTGATGCCTGCCATCTCGATCCCCAACGGTGCGAACCACTGCAACCCGAGTAGGCTGGGTCTGTCTTTATTGACGATTGTGAGTGGTAAGACGGTGGTGTGGTTTCTGAATAAGACTTGAAAATGTCCAGTGCCAATGACCAGAATGCAATTACCTTGATAGTCTCTTAATATTAGCTTCTGGTCGCTAACCTCTTGGTGGCAGATGCTGGGAATTAGTCTTTTGATGGTCCTCCAGGAGACCATAGAGAGGGAGGAACCGGAGTCTACCTCCATGGTGCAAGGCTGATTCTCGATGTTGACCTCTACATGTATCTTTCGTGCGTCAATTGATGAAGCGTGGCCAATAGTGACTATTTGGTGCGTTTCTTCTCTTCTGGGTGCCTCGACGAACTTCCTGGGTCGGCTGTCCCCGTTCCATCGGCTGTCATTATGGCAGTCCCGGTTTATGGTGGGGGTGCCATCTCTTCTTCTTGGGCTGTTTCCCCGTTGTCGGGGGCTGGAATTTCATTTGTTACGGCATACTTTGGCAATATGCCCTCGTTTTTTGCAAAAATGGCAAACAGCATCCAGGAACTTGCATTCGGAACGCAGGTGATTTCCTCCGCAGCCGGCACATTGGTAACTCGACTTACGACTGCACTGGTCTCGTCGCTCACGTTCTGACTGAAGTCTGTCAGAGGGGGATTCGATGTCGCCGTGGTGGGTGGATGCTGCGTGTTTGTCTGCTGTGGTTGCTGTCTCGCTGGTGGGTTGGCGGTTGTTTCCATTTGAATGCCACATTCGCGCTGCTGACTTATGGGTGGCCTCGGCTGCGATGGCTTCGGCTATGCCATCGGCGAGGGAGATGTCTCCTTTAGCCATCAGTCTGCTTTGGAGAGTTGGGTCTTTCAGGCTGAGGACGTCTCAGTCACACATGGCCTCGTCTAGATTGGCGAATCCGCACAAGCCTCCTAGGTCCCTCAGGTCGGCTACAAACTCTCCAAAGCTCTCACCCTCGCGCTGATCCCTCTGGTAAAAGTCATGCCGACAGATGAGAATCGGCACCACTGGGGCGTAGTGGTTCCGGAGGATGGGAGCTAGGCTATCCCAATCCATGGTCTTGGCATCTGTTGGCTTCACAAGCGCCTTGGCCATTTTAAAAACGGCGGGTCCGCAGTGTGTTAGAAAAACCGCTCGCTTCTTGCTGCCGGTGGTGTCCTTCAGGTTGTTTGATTCCAAGAACATTTGGAAACGATCAATGTAGGACTCCCAGTCGTCGTTGGCCAGATTGAATGGTGCGGGTGGCACGGCGCTGCTGGCCATCTTGCAGGTCGTCTATGTGCTCTCTGCCACGTGCTAGTCAGCTCTGTTGTCTCAGTATCCCACCCTCGTTGCCAGTGTTATGTCTGGGCGGTGGGTCCCAAGGAGAGACGAGACTCGAAATAGTGACAACAGCTCTTTATCAGGAAACCAGATACTGAGACAGCTCCTTTTATAGAGCTGGCTGCGGCTAGGCAGCCTATGACATGCATTTGAGCTTGCCGCGCTTGGTTTTACCCAATCGCGGCAGCCGAATAATAACCAATCAGAACGCTTAGTTCTGGCCAATCACGGCCCGGCTTTTCCGGACCAATAGGAATGCAGGCCTACAAGCCTGCTAGTATGGAACAGAAACTATAGCTCAACCCACCAAAAACATAACTGTAAAAGACAGACCAGAAATAAAAGTTAACATAAAAAAGTTAAAAAGTTAAAATGGAACAGCTTGTCCTCGGAAGTTGTGGGAGCACCATCACTTGAGACTTTCAAGAAGAGATTGGACTGCCATTTGTCAGAAATGGTGTAGGGTCTCCCACTTGGGTGCGGAGTTGGACTAGATGACCTACAAAGTCCCTTCCAACTCTGATTATCTGCTGGTTGAGATCATCCATCACCATGGGATGAGTTACGAGAAGATTTGATGATAGCCAAGTTTAAAGGCAAATTTTATGATAGTTAAGGTTAAAATTCCACCACAGCCCCAGTGGCATAAATGAAGCTGCCACTGCCCTCTTACAGTTGGCCATTGTTTTCAAGTGCTAATCCATCTGCAAAGCAAATGGGCTGTGGATTAAAATAATTTATTATTGCTTTGCAAAAATTCTGACATCAGCAATTATACATAATACTGTTCAGACACCAGAATGGAGTTTTAATTAAAACAAATTTTATGTATTCACATTTTCTTTTCTTTTCTGAACATAGCTAGGATAAAAATCTCGCACTGAATACTAACCCTAACCCTAACCCTTTACTTTGTGTAACATAGAAATAATATTATAAGGAGACAATCTTATTAAAGATTGGCTGCTGTTTAAAAAAAAAAAGAAAGAAACTAGTCCAAACCTGTAATTGATATTTTGAGGCACTATGTGTGTTTAACTAAAAAGTCAAAACAATATAAGTAAATATATTTTCCAAATATTGATAATCTGCCATTACTGTGTGTTGAATAAACATATTGATAACTAATGCAAATTACAGCACTATTCCACTAATTATAAGACTTACTTAAAAATAAATTATTTTAAGCTGGGTCCTCTGAATAGTTTATTAGAAAGGAATCCAAAAGATTGTTTTGTTATTCTAAGCTTCTCATCAACATAATTCTGTTAACAATGAGCTTTTGATTCCATGCTAGGAATTAATGTCTTTTGATTTATTTTTATTTGTTTATTTATTAAAACTGTGAACAGATTTCTATAGCAAATACAATTGATTAATACTCTAGAATCTATACATTTCATTTTTGTTGCTTTCAAAATTATTTATTTTATTATTTATTTATATCACACCATTATTATTTTTACAAATAACTCAAGGCAATGAAAATATCCAATACTCCTTCCTCCTACTTTCCCCACAACAACAACCCTTTGAGTGGGTTGGATTGAGACAGTGACTGGCCCAAACTTACCCAGCTGATTTTCATGGCTAAGGCAGGACTTGAACTCATAATCTTCTCTTTTCTAGCCTGAACCCATAGATTAAGCTGGATCTCTGTAAAATTATGCCTATAGACTGCCATCAATTTCAAAAATAAATTATCTGTAGTTTATTTTTTTTATACCTCCTCCTTTCTTTGAAGGTAACTAAGACAAAATAAAATTATTTTATGCTGCTAAACTTTTTGTTAAATATGTGATCTGCTTTCAACACTAACTTTAATGGCAAAGCTTCTATTTTATCATAACTATAGATTTTGACTTTTGAAAGGAGGTTTTTGAAATAAAAAAATAAACCTCTTTGCCACTTAAATCTGTGCCAGTTAGTGAATTCATTATTTGTATAATGTTCTTTGCTAGTAATTACAGTATATTCTGTGCATTAGAACATCACGATCTTTTTTAAAATGGACAGCCATAGAAAACAGGTTAATATGAGGTCAAAGAGTCAAGAAACTTCTTCCTTGGGATCAGCAGAGCTGCCAGAAATAATTTGTGTTATGTCTTATAATTTCACCACCAGCTTTTTTTCTCTCTTTCTTTTAAAGGAAAGTTTTTTAGAAGCTCACATTGAATAATATTGGATATGTAGTGATTACAGAAAGATACATTTCAGAAGAATTGCATATATATCTACATTTTTTCTGAAATATTATAGTTTTTAAACTGTTATTTTCAATATATCCTTTATTCTTGATGGTTTGTTTTTGAGCTTTAAATGATTCATTCTATTAAACTTATTTTTCATTTGCTTGCCTCATGCTATAATACTGACAATCCTGTATATCATTATTTATCCATTTATGCCACTGAACTTCCTTCTAGGAGTATGTCTCTCTCTCTCTCTCTCTCTCTCTCTCTCTCTCTCTCTCTCTCTCTGTGTGTGTGTGTGTGTGTGTGTGTGTGTGTGTGTAACCCTAGGGAGATGGCAGCTCCGATCACACTTTGCTCGCACAAGCACAAAGCCGAAAGCACCAGCCTGAAGAAGGCGAGTGGGACCTTGTCGAAACGTTGCCACAGGAAAAGACCCAAACATGCCATATATATATATATATGTGTGTGTGTGTGTGTGTGTGTGTGTGTTTTCTTAAGTTTTCACGGGTACTTACATGTATGGTATTCAGCTTTGCTCGTGTATTTTCCCACGTCATTATAGTTGTGCTTAAAGGGTCTGAAAACTCCAAGACCAATAAACACAGACCAAGACTCCCAACCAATCAGGATGAAGAAAAAAACATTCTGGCACAGCAGTAGGCTAGCGCCAAATTTAAAACTGAAACAACTGTAAAAGTCTGACTCACAGACGAACACAATACAGAAGCCTGATTATGGCAGATGAGATTCTGCTGAAATGTTGCTAAAACTTTAAAAGCACAACTATAATGATGTGGGAAAATACCCGAACAAAGCTGAATACCATATATATAAGTACCCATGAAAACTTAAGAAAACATATATATATGTATACACACACACACACACACACTTATGTTGTAAATTTGTAATGCTTCTTACATCTGTTCTATCAAGATCCTCAGGACTTCAGCTAGGCTAAATTCCTTTCCATAAGCATTATCATCACATACATCATATCCTGAGAATACTGACATAAATATTTTAATGGCTAGAAAGTTGTCCCAGGTGAATGCTAGTAGAATGTGAAACATTCATCATTCTCTTCATTAGTACTTTTGCAGTCACCAGATATTCTTGTCAGCAATTCTGAGGAGGCATTTTGAATATATCCTTGAGGGCATGTACTTGTCTCTCTATCAGCATTAAAATTCAATCTTTGCACCCCCAACCCAACCCCTTGTCCTTAAAATAATAACCCAATTAAGCATATCCAGCAAAGCAAGAGATATTATATCATTATACTGTTTTAAAATGTGGATTTCAAATATAACATCCACACACAAAAAAAAACCATAGAAGCCCAGAATTTAGTCTAGTTCAACTGTTATCTTTTCAGGCTACCGATGCATAAAAAAGTTGGAATTCAGCAATGTGGGTTTGAATAGATAAGGAAAAGCTTGTCTCCTCCAATGTAACATATAATAATATAATAGTACATTCACACTATATTTAGAGGTGATTTTCAGGTTCATAAAATGCATGGTATATATGTTTCTAATTCCTGTATTATCGGAATGCAAGATTTAATATTCATTCACAAGCAAGCTTACTGATTATGAAAATATGGCCTATAAACCTAGCTTCTCTTCAAGTGTTTTTAAATTTGCACATTATTGTGGGAAGGCCATAAGCTGGTTCCAAAATACCCAATAATTCCTGGAATGCTGAGCCATTTAAGCGAGATGCAACTGATGGATGACTTTGGATGACAGACTTCCCAGATAGACCAGAAAAGAAACATAGTCAGTGAGCTAATCTTCTTTGTCGAACAGAATCTTGAAAGTGTGAAAATGCAAATCTCCCAACATCTTATTTACAGCCTGATTAGTTAGGGTGGTTCTCTTCCAAATTTATTTTTCTGCCTGATATACAGCTACAGGCTCCTTCCCCTTAACTGATTACTCCCTAGGCAGCATATCCACCTGTTCTCATTTCCCAAGGTCATTCCCACATATCAATACATCAGGATAGTCACTGTTAGGCACTAATCTGGCAATTTCAAGGGGCCTGGGGGTGCTCAAAGCCTCGCTGCAGCTGCCGCCATACACCCTCACACTTTCTTCCTTTTCCCACTGCCTGCTGCTGACTGGAGCTCACTGGTTCATTCAGTTCATCCCAGACCAGGAAGAGAAGAGAAGAGAAAGAGAAAGAGAAAGAGAAAGAGAAAGAGAGAGAAAGAGAAAGAGAAAAAGAGAAAGACCAAGGAAGGAAGGAAAGGAAGGAAGGAAGGAAGGAAGGAAGGAAGGAAGGAAGGAAGGAAG
>NW_020769346.1:6722408-6769234 GCF_900518735.1 Pseudonaja textilis | reverse complement strand
AAGGAAGGAAGGAAGGAAGGAAGGAAGGAAGGAAGGAAGGAAGGAAGAGCAAGAAAGAAAGAGGAAGGGAGAAAAAGAAAGAAAGAGGAAGGGAGAGAAAGAAAGAGAGAAAGGAAGAAAGAGCAAGAAAGAAAGAGGGGGAGAAAGAAAGACCAAGAAAGACCAAGAAAAAGAGGAAGGGAGAAAAAGAAAGAGAGAAAGAAAGAGCAAGAAAGAGAGGAAGGGAGAAAAAGAAAGAAAAATAGGAAGAAAGAAAAAAAATAGAAAGTAAGGGAGGAAAGAGAAAACTCTGTGTTATTATTTTTAATTGTTTATCATATATTAATATTTTATACTGTCCCTACACCTAGAGTGATTTTACTGCCTTTCTTTTGCCCAGGTATTTTTCAGGGTTTACAATACATGCATTCAATGTCTATAGTCCAGAGCATAAATACATGTGTGTTTAACAGAGTTGAAAGGGATTTTGGAGATCTTCTAGTCTTTACTATCTAAACTAATGTGGTTTTTGAGTTTTGTTAAAAGGTAGTTATAAAGATAAAATAAATAAAAAGTAATGCTTTAGAATAGAATATAGCACTCCCTAGGACAGGGGTCTCTAACCTTGGCAACTTTAAGATTTGTACACTTCAACTCCCAGAATTCCTCAACCAGTACACCAAGAGCAAAACTGGCTGAGAAATTCTGAGAGTTGAAGTCTACAAGTCTTAAAGTTGCCAAGGTTGGAGACCTCTGCCCTAGAAGGTGATAAAGGGAGTGCTATATTTACCACCTGTTAGGTTAGCTAACATGTTTAAAAATATGTCTAGGAAATGTTGGAAATGTAACAAAAATGGGCACATTTTATTATATGTGATGGACTTGTGCCAAAGCAAAAAAAAAATGAGCAAAGATACAGAGGTGGCTAGAAAAGTTGATAGTGTTTTAAACCTGAATTGTTTTTATTAGGTATAATATCAGAAGACAGAAAAGGATGTACATAATATTACATGTCTTAACAGCAACTAAGATTATATTCAGACAATACTGGAAAAATGAAGATGTACCGTGAGATGAAGAGATAGTCAGGAAGACACTAGATTGTGCTGAAATGGATAGATTGACATTGAAAATTAAACAGAAAAAAGATGTAGAATATTGTTAAACATGGAATCTATTTTACCAATGGTTGAAAAAAAAGGGGTGGAGATTAAGAATGTAAATTCATATTGCGAAGCAGATTAATTACCCAAACAACACGAGAGATATATCTTGCACTCCCCTCTGGCATCTGGAGGCTTTTTAAAAAAAGGATTACCTTCTTACAGAACAGTAACCTTTTCTAATTTCCCTTATAAATAAACCTCATGCATTTAAAGAAAGAACAACATTAAATGTTTTATTAGTATAATTAAATTTTTTCTTGGTTTTCAATGAAATATGTGCACTCCAAGTGTCAGTACAAAGCAGAAGCATGAATTTATCTTGAACCTGTAGTATTTTATTATTTCCAGGTTACACATCAAGATTCAAGTGTTTAGGTGTTCCTTTGAGGTTCAAAAAAAATAAGCCAAAAAAAAAAAACCCCAACAAGTATATGAGAAGAAAGCCTAAACCAAGAGCTTTTTTCTTTGATCTGTTACCTCAAGCAATGACCAGAGAGACTCTTAGATCTGATACAGCTGAGGCCTTGCCTTGAGATGTACCTTTATAGTATACCAAGGTACTCAGTAAAAAAAATAATTATGTTTTTAAAGAAGCCTTTTTTGACAAGCACTTGTTTAGCTATAGAGAAAAAAGACTGACAGAAAATTTAGAAGGCAGAGAAAAACAGAAAAGGTGAAGGTAGAAGCAGTAATAGGAACAAGATGATGGAGAAAGAAGATACCCAGAATGCAAATAAATAAGTTATAACAGAACTTATTGGGGCTATGTGTATATTATTGTCAACGTGTGAAATTATGCATTTCATAGAATGCCTAGGAAATCTGTAGACTACCAAAAATGGGATGTCAAAGTATGAAACAGTATTTCTCACATTTTCTAGGCATTCTATAGAATGCCAAAAGGCAAACAGGCAAAGCATAAAATATTCCTGCTAAAATGCCATTCTACCCTTCCTTGTTAAAACAAGTAGGTCAATACCGGAATTTCTCTCTCTCTCTCTCTCTCCCCCTCCCCCCCCCCGCCCCCAGTAAGAAAGTCCTGTATTTTATTTTGCATTTTTTCTGTTTCTTTTCATATATGTCTTTTCAATAAAGGGTTAGGGTTTGCCTCTAGCCCTAATCTTAGCCTTAACCCTTTCCTTGAAACTTTTTTCATGCTTTATCTAAATAATTCTTGCCATTTTGCATAATACATAAGTATTATATAAAATGCCCAGGGAAAGCTTATAGCATATTAAAAATAACACAGTTTCATACTTTGCCTAAAAACTTCACATATTTTATAGAACTCTAGCAGTTATTTTTCTTGGATAATCACTCCCTCCAATAAAAACTTGGGAAGAGAATAGCTGCAAATTATGACCAGTGGAAACAAGAGATAAATATTAAGCATGTTTATAGATGGTCAAAATTTTAAAGATGCACAAGAAATACCATAAAGAACAGAGCTTAATAGGTTTTATGCATACTGCCACCATCATTTGCAGAAAAATGATTATAATGGCACTGACAAAATCATCAACAAGCTGTTGCAAAAGACAGCTTTACAGAAAACAGCTCACATTCTGTGATGGTATCTTTAACATCATCAAACATCTACATCTGCCTATTCCAGATCCTTGGGAAGGACTTGATAAGTAGACAAAATCTAGTCTGAATATCTAACTGATTATGTGACAAGCCATATTGAGGCAGTAAAATGGAGCTCTATTGCACTGCAAATATGTCTAAGGGAATAAAATTATTTGGGAGACACATTTTTTGATGGTGGTAGATAATGTCATAGATCATGGATCATTTTCATCATGATGATATCATAGCTGGTATGGTGCCCCTTTGAACTGTAAACTTTTCATTCTTCTATTTCTTTAATAATTCACTATATTTCAAACTTACAAGTTTTGTTATGAATAAGAATCAGAACTGTTCCGGACTAGCAGGCTCGTAGCCTGCAAATCTGATTGGCCCGCTGAAAGCCGATCGTGATTGGTCGCCATAGACTGATGCGATTGGCCAGTAAAAGGCTGCCGCGATTGGCCCTGCCAAAAGCGGCAAACTCAAATCGCCTTCATTGGCTGCCTAGCCGCAGCCAGCCCTATATAAGGGGCTGCTGCGGCTGGGGTTAGTTGCTCAGATCTGAAGTCACAAATAAAGAGCTGTTGTTACTATCTGAGTCTTGCCTCCGTTCTTGAACCGTCCTCCCAGATCTAACACTGGCGACGAGGATGGGATGCGGAGGCAACAGAAGCTATTGAATTGAGCTAGCCGAAGGAGCACATGGCTGACAGAGCGCAACGATGGCGACATGGCCAGCAGCGCTATACCACCCGCACCATTCGATCCAGCTAGCGAAGATTGGGACTCATACATGGACAGATTTCAAATGTTCCTGGAGTCCAACAACCTCAAAGATGCCACACCCAGCAAGAAACGAGCCGTTTTTCTAACCCATTATGGACCAGCCATTTTTAAGATGGCTAAAGCCTTAGCCAAGCCAGCTGAAGTTAAAACCATGGATTGGGACACCCTTGCTCCCATCCTGCGCAACCATTACGCCCCAGCCGTGCCAACTCTCATTCGCAGGCATGAGTTCTACCAGAGGGACCAACGTGAAGGTGAGAGCATTGGGGATTTTGTGGCAGACCTGAGGAACCTGGGTGGTTTGTGTGGCTTCGCCAACCTCGAAGAAGCCATGAGAGATCGCATCGTCCTTGGCCTCAGAGACCCAACCGTCCAGAGCAAGATTATGGCCAAGGGAGACATCTCACTTGCAAATGCCATAGCAGATGCCACAGCAGCTGAAGCCACTCGTAAATCGGCAGCACGAATGCGTCGAACCAGCAGGACCAACCGCCAACCCACCAACGATGCTGGGAAACCTTCAGACAAGTACACATCAACCACCCATCACGAAGATGTCGAGTCATCCTCAGACAGCGAGGAAGAAGAAGTCCACAGGCTCCGGTCAGAACGTGAGCAACGGGACCAGCGGGGTCGCAACTCCAACTACCTATGCGCCAGATGTGGGGGAAACCATCCCAGATCCGAATGCAGATTCTTAGACGCCATATGCCGTTTTTGCGAGAAACGGGGACACATCGCGAAGGTATGCAGAAACAAGAGAAATTCCAGCCCCAGACGGAGAGGGAGCAGCCCAAAGAGAAATGATGGCAATGCCACCACGCAGAGGGACCGCCCTAGCAACCAGTGGAACCGGTACAGCAGACCCCGAAGGTTTAACGACACCCCCAGACGAGAGGAGGCTCATCAAACCATCACCATCGGCCATGCTTCATCACTTGACGCTAAAAAGATCCGAGTAGAGGTCACGATTGAAAACAAACCGTGCAACAAGGAAGTCAACTCTGGGTCATCACTATCCATGGTATCCTGGAGAACACACAAGCAGCTAATCCCCAACATCCGACGTCAAGACCTCAGCAGTCAGAGACTCATACTGAAAGACTATCAAGGCAACCGGATTCCAGTCGAAGGTACCCGCCATGTGCAGGTCTCGTTCAAGGGACATAAGGCAATTCTACCACTCACTGTCATAGACCGAGACCGGCCAAGTCTATTGGGTCTTCAGTGGTTCACGCCATTAGGAATCGGAATGGCTGGCATCCATCATACTGAAGACAATGACTGGGAGGCGGCTCTCGTCCATGACTTCCGAGAAGTGTTCAACGAAAGCCTAGCCAAGTACATGGGGTCCCCTATTTTATTTAATCTTCGCCCTGACATAGCACCCATTCGTCTAAAGCCACGCCGAGTTCCCTTTGCTCTTAAATCCAAAATTGACGAGTAACTGGACAAATTAATTGCGCAAGGCGGGTTAGAACCTATTGACCACGCCCGATGGGAGACACCAATTGTCACCCCCATAAAACCTGACGGGTCCATAAGAATCTGTGGTGACTACAAGGCCACCCTCAATCACGCGCTACAGCAGAGCGCCTACCCAGTACCAGTTGTTCAACATCTCCTGCATTCACTTGGGGGTGGCAAAATATTCGCAAAATTAGATCTGGCCCAAGCGTATCAACAGCTGCCAGTTGATCCCGAGACTGCAGAAGCCCAAACTATAGTCACACATCGTGGTGCATTCAAATGCAACAGGCTCCAGTTTGGTGTAAGCGTAGCCCCAGGCATCTTTCAAAGCCTGATGGAGAGACTATTACAAGGGATAAAAGGGGTCATGCCCTATTTTGATGACGTATTAATAGCAGCACCCACAAAAAACCAATTAGAAAAACGCCTCAGAACAGTCCTACAGAGGTTCAAAAACGCTGGCCTCAAGGTTAAGAAGGAAAAGTGCCAGCTTTGCACAGAAAGGGTGGAGTTTCTTGGCTACCTCCTTGACAAGCAAGGAATCCACCCCACAGAAAAAAAATTGGCAGCTATCAAAAACGCCCCAAGACCCAAAAACAAAACTGACCTCCAAGCCTTCCTGGGACTTATTAACTTTTATAACATATTTCTACCCCAGAAGGCGACTGTTGCTGAGCCCCTTCATAGACTTCTCGATAAAAGGGCATCCTGGACTTGGGGATGTCGGGAGGAACACGCCTTCCAGCAAGTAAAAGACCTCCTTACCTCAAAGGCAGTACTAATTCAGTATAACGAGACACTACCTTTGACTGTCACGTGTGATGCCTCACCATTTGGGGTAGGGGCCATCCTGAGCCACGTCCTACCAAACGGCTCAGAAGCACCAATTGCATTTTTTTCACGAACTCTATCAAAAACAGAAAGAAACTATAGCCAATTAGATAAGGAAGCCCTTCCTATTGTCTCTGCAATAAAACGATTTCATGAATATGTTTATGGGAGACCATTTTCTATTATAACGGATCATAAGCCACTACTTGGGATCCTGGCGGGCGACAAACCTACTCCACACATTCTCTCCCCCAGAATGACGCGATGGTCTGAATTTCTCGCTGCCTACGACTATCAATTAAAGTATCGCCCGGGGAAATCTATTCCCCACGCAGATGCCTTGAGCCGCTCACCGCTACCCGAGCCACAGGAAGACCCAGCTCCCACACTCCCGGTACTGCAAATAGAGACAATGCCATCGCCTCCACTAACAGCTCAAGACATCACCTTTGAAACCAAAAGAGACTCTTGTTTGGCACGAGTTCTTGGCTGGGTGGAGAGGGGATGGCCAGATTACGACACTAAGGAAATGTTTAAGCCGTTTAAAAACAGACAAACGGAACTTTTTTCACAAAAAGGGTGCGTTTTGTGGGGAGACCGAGTTGTTGTACCAACTAAGTTACAAAAAAGGGTCTTGCAAATGCTACACGATGGACACCCGGGCATCGTACATATGAAAGCGCTGGCAAGAAGTTACGCCTGGTGGCCAGGTATGGACAGACAAATCAAACCTGGGTCGCCTCTTGTAACAAATGCCAGGAAAACCACTCAGCTCCACCTAAAGCCCCACCAGCAGAATGGGAAACACCCAAGGGTCCTTGGTCTCGCATTCATATTGACTTTGCGGGACCTACAAGAGGCCACACCTTCTTAATAACTGTAGATGCCTACTCAAACTGGCTTGAGGTCAATAAAATGAAAGCAACCACTACTGAGGCGGTCATTAAAAAACTGAACAGACTCTTTGCCACACACGGGTTACCAGATGTCCTGGTCTCTGACAATGGGACCCAATTTACTACCTTAGCCTTTGAACAGTATTTAGCGGAATGGGGCATCCGACACGCACTCACATCGCCGGCTCATCCTGCAGCGAATGGCCGGGCTGAACGAATGGTTCAGTTTACAAAGAAAACCCTGCAGAAAATGGATCAAGGCAACATCCACGACAAAGTCACTAGAATGCTGCTCCTACAACACGTCACACCAAACAGCATGACCAACAAGAGCCCAGCTGAACTCCTGATGGCCAGGAAACTCAGATCGCCTCTAGCTCGTTTGCACCCTGCCTACACCCCGGAAAAGCCCCTGGGTTCCAGCAGCAAGCACCGTGTTTTCAAGGTAGGAGACCTTGTTTTCGCAAAAAAATTTTCTGGGGATCCCCTTTGGATTCCTGCCCAGGTAACTCAAGTTACGGGCCCCCACTCCTACCGTCTACTCACCATTGATGGCAGACCATGGAAACGCCATATTGACCAACTGCACTCCAGACTAACCACATCTTCCAACCCTGACCCTAACTTTGACACTAGGGGGGGAGGGGAAGCAGTGAACTCAGAATTAGAACCTACACCTGTTTATTCCGAGCTAACACTGAGATCACCGCACCATGGTTGGCAACACTCACCAGCTGCAGCTGAGACTGGACAGTCGAACGCTTCGCCAAGAAGCAGCAACCAGGCAGGTTCAGCGAGCCCCGGGAGCCATGACAGTAACAGCGAGGCTGAGGACTCCATCACCCCGGGGGCACCAGAGGAGAGCCCTAACCCTGACACCGGTTCACCGTTCCTGTTTGATCCAGCAAGCAGTCCATCTGAACCCAGGTTTGAACAGGGTCAAGCAGAACTGCGTAAGTCAGGCAGACAGGTGCGAAGACCTGCCTACCTGTGAGACTATATTACTCCACCCCTTAAACGGAACCGAGAGGGGAGGGGTGTTCCGGACTAGCAGGCTCGTAGCCTGCAAATCTGATTGGCCCGCTGAAAGCCGATCGTGATTGGTCACCATAGACTGATGCGATTGGCCAGTAAACGGGCTGCCGCAATTGGCCCTGCCAAGAGCGGCAAACTCAAATCGCCTTCATTGGCTGCCTAGCCGCAGCCAGCCCTACATAAGGGCTGCTGCAGCTGGTGTTAGTTGCTCAGATCTGAAGTCACAAATAAAGAGCTGTTGTTGCTATCTGAGTCTTGCCTCCGTTCTTGAACCGTCCTCCCAGATCTAACAAGAACTATATACAGTTTATTCAAATGTGTTGTCATTTATAATATTAGAATAGAATAACAGAGTTGGAAGGGAACTTGGAGGTCTTCTAGTCCAACCCCCTGCTTAGGCAGGTAAACCTATACTATTTTAGACAAATGGTTATCCAATCTCTTCTTAAAAACTTCCAGTGTTGGAACATTTATAACTTCTGGAGGCAAGTTGTTCGACTGATTTAATTGTTCTGTCAAGAAATTTCTCCTTAGTTGTAGGTTGCTTCTCTCCTTGATTATTTCCACCCGTTACTTCTTGCCCTCAGGTGCTTTGGAGAATTGCTTGACTCCCTCTTCTTTGTGGCAGCCCCTAAGATATTGGAACACTGCTATCATGTCACCCTTAGTCCTTCTTTTCATTAAACTTATTTCATTAAAATGCCCAATTCCTACAACCGTTCTTTGTTTTAGCCTCCAGTCCCCTAATCATCCTTGTTGCTCTTTTCTGCACTCTTTCTAGAGTTTCAACATCTTTTTTACATTGGTCCCTAGGCCCTAACCTCAGAAACAATCTCGAGCACTACTTAACTATTTGACTTTTTAAAAATTATTTTTCTATTGCCATCTTCTGCCTTGGATATAATCTGGTACATTTCATTGACCATTGTATTATTCATTATAATATTGGCTTCTATAAACCAAGCTCCTACTGACCATTTTAAACTATTCTAACATTAAAACCCATCTCCTCTCCAAGCCCATGCTAAGAATGGTTTTTTCTGGGTTTTTCTGCTGCCTACAGACTTTTGATACGAAGGGAGGAAAAGAGAGCCGGGGAATCCAGTAATCCCTGTCCTTAAAATGCTCTATAAATAAAGACAGCACCATTTGCCTGCAGAATAGCTACGGCAAAACAGGGATTACCAGTGATACTAGTGCATTTTCTAGCAACATTGCTTTCCTCTGGCTTAATCTCAGCATTTTACTTCATCTGTGAGGAAGAGACCTATGTTGATCCATAATGCAGCTGATGCATATCAAAGATTTTTTTTTAATGTATTCTTTCACACACTGATTGAGGGGACTATATAATTATCTGATTTAAGACTCTTGTAAGTTAAATGCCAAATGCTAGTGCAGATCAACTGATGTACTAATTAGTGCAGGAACCTATTAAACTGCCCTGCCACATGAATCCAGAAACTGTTTGTGACACAGTGATACTTAATTTCTTTATAGCCCTTCCTGTCTGATTTGTATGGAGCTTCATGTAGCTTTCTTGAATTTTTTAATCACCTTGATACTTTTCATTGTCCTTGATAGGACTGTTCATGCCTGTATCGCTCCAGCACTGGGTTACAGCAAGGTTAGGATTCAGAATTCTCTACTGTATGCATGCACTTTCTTAGTACTTATATTTCACACTTAATAAACTATCAAACGCAGTTAGTTATGAGCTTTCAAAAAGTGTGAGTTACAGAGGGGAAGCAAGATAAAATTATTCCAAAGATATATGAATGCTGACACTACAAAGTTGAGTTCAGCAGTTCATGTGGCACTATCAGTACAATACCCATGTTTTGTTACAAAAAAGTTTTAAGACTACACACTTGTATAAATTGGTTATTTACAATACTGTTTAACCATTTTTTTAAAGCCTCATATAATAATTTACCACAAATATATTGTTGATGTTTCAAATCAATGAATTTCACTACTTTGAAAAAAAGACTGTAGGAACTTTAATAGTTTTGCCATGCTATACAAAATAATTCTAAAAGGAGAGGTTTTTGAGTTCTAAGAATTTCAGTTTTTCTGTCTGACTGTATGTTCAGGCATTAGCATTTTCAATCTTTATACCCAGTCAAAAGTAGACTGCCCAGGCAGGAAAAGCTCTGAAAGATTTGTTCAAAATAGGTCAGAATATTATGCTTCCAATATAAGATACGCAGAATCTAGGACTTCAAGACACAAAAGGAATTGTTCCAGAGAATCAAATTGTTCTTCATGACTTTCACATTCAATTCATTTTGTGAACCAAATATCCTTGTAGCATTTTCCCCCATGTCTTTTCTTGTCAAATATATAGAAGTATTAACTTCTATACTCAAATGCTGATTTTTCTGTTTGCATAAGTATTCAAAGTCTAGCTCGGGAGCTTTCCCTACCTTCATGTGACAAATCTACAGAACAGTTCATCCAGGCTCGCTGAATTTGTAACAATGATTAAAATGAATCTTTTGATGGCATCATAAGAGCTTTCTGTCTAATTGTGATTGCTCTGGTTCTGATTCTTTTTCAACATATGTTTGAAATGTAAGAGCTAATTGCCCTTTAAACCTTTTGAGCAAGTACACTGGGCTGATCTGTGTTATTTGCAATCCATTATGTAGCTTAGCTGATCCTTGAAAGTCACATGCTTCAGATGAAACTACATTTGATTTTTATCTGCCTGTATACTAGAAAATAATCAGAATGATTTTTGAGCTATAATCATACTCAATTTGATTGCTGTCCAAAGTACAGGGAAACATATTTTTCTCACTTCAGATTTAATTTCTATCAATTCCATTTCTCTAAATTGTTTTTCTTTTGGAATGAAGTCCAAAGAAGAACCATATTATCCAGAACAGAAAATATGGAATATTTATTTTATTATGCTGTTTGGGGTAAAGAAGTATTTGAGATTGTGGATATTAAACATTTGATAACAATGAAGTAGAAGTATGTGAATTTCTACTTGGTTTTACTTTTCAGTACTTTTCATTGATAAATAAACAGAACTAAAGCTAATATAAAAGGGTTAAAAGAACTAACCTAGGTTGGGTTTGACAGAAACCAGAAAAGTCTTAGAGGTGTATGATATTAACAGTTCTAATGAGTTACATACTCTGTACAACTGTTTGTTTCAATGTATTAAATATGATATGGATAGAAATATTTGATATTCCTTCTTTTCAATAATGTCATACTGCAAAAGGTTGGTTAGATATTTTGAAAATCCTATCTGCTCAATTGTGTGTGTGCATGTGTGTGTGTTTATTTATTTATTTGGCTGATCATCTCACAAAAAGTTTTCCAGGTAGCCTACAATAGCAGCCCCCAATCCTTTGGAGGTTTCTCTGTGGACTGCAGAGGCATGGTTTAGCATGCTATCTGCACCCCACAGATAGAGCTTCATTTGTTTGCATGGCCTGGTTTCTATATACCTCTGCACACCAGTCCATGGACCAGGAATTGGAGACCTGGCCTACAATAGAGGTGTCAAACTCAATTTTATGAGGGCTGCATCAGGGCTGTGGTTAACTTGGGTGGGGGGGTGGCCAACTTGGTGGGAATGGCCAGCTGGGTGGGCATGGCCAGCTTGACACCAGTCCCCAAACTGCTGGCATGTTTCCTCTTTGCGTTGTTTCTTCCTTGTGTAGACCAGACCAAAGCCATGGTGGCCTGAGGTTTCCTCTTTGCATTGGGTAAACTAGGCCAAAACAATGTGGATAGACCCGGGCAAATTGACATGGGCTGGCTGCTTTTATTTTCCAGGACAGCCCTGTGATCTGGATCCAACCACATTGCAGGTCGGTTCTGGCCAGAGGGCCTTTGAGTCTGACAGCCCTGGCCTAAAACAATAAGTGAAACAATACATGTATAAATAAAATCACTATTAAAAATAAAACAGTAATTATTTAAAAATAAGTTTTAAAAAATAAAAACAAACATAGCACTTACTAACTTTAGAGTTATACTTTTTTCCAAAATTATATAAATTTCATGTCTATTCTGTTTAATTTCCTTCTCATTCTGAAATTTAAAGCACCCTAATACATAAACAAGATCAAGAAGGAAGAAATCTTGGTCTTCTTTGATGTCAGCTTGAGTGACATTGATCTGGCTAAAAAAAGCATACACTACCTACTGACTAAGCACCATATCACAAAGATGATGCCACCACAGAACATTCCATGTCCACAAAAACCATCATGAATCTTCTGGATCATATACTTCAAAACGATGCTATAGAGCACTACACACTAGACACAAGCACAGTTTTTCCCCAAACATCATCACTCTGCTAAACAAATAATTCCCTCAACACTATCCAACTATTTACAAAATTTGCACTACTATTACTACTAATCTCATCATTCCTTATCACCCATCCCCTCCCACTTGTGGCTGTATGACAGTAACTTTGTCACTTGTATCCTTACAATTTATATTGACTGCTTCCTAGTATGATTGCTTATTGTACCCTATGACTATCATTAAGTGTTGTACCTGATGATACTTGACTCTTGACGAATGTATCTTTTCTTTTATGTACACTGAGAGCATTTGCACCAAGACAAATTCCTTGTGTGTCCAATCACAGTTGGTCAATAAAGAATTATATTCTGTTCTTTTCTATTCTACTCTACTCTACTCTATTATATTATATTATATTTTAGATCATTTGAGATGAGTACTCCTAGGTCCTTAGCAGAGTGATGGTTGTCTACAAGATCATTTCCACCCAACTTGTATTTGGTGTTCTGATTTTTATTGCCAATGTGTAGGACAGAGCATTTATTATGTGGCCATACTGATACATAGTCAAGGTCGCTTTGTAGGGCAGCAGCATTGTCAGTGGTGTTAAATAATATTCCCTGGGATCAAATTCACATGTGAAGGGGAAACAGAAAACAGACTCCCATTCTTCAATATCGACATCAAGAGAACTGGAAACCCCATCTATTGCAAACCCCATGCACATGAACCAGATCCTCAGCTTCACAAACAACCACCCCATGCACCCAAAAGAAGCTATGTACAGTCTTCTTTAGAAGGGGCAGAACACACTGCAGCACCAAAACACTAACAAAAGTAGAAGAGAAACAGTTGTTTGACATCTTTCTCCATAACGGTATCCAAAAAACTTCACATTCCAACACACAGCATCCAAACCATCACACACCAAACAGCCAACCACCACACAAAAACTAACCCTACTATACACAAAAGGGGTGTCAGAAATGACAGTCAGAATTCTCCAATCTCTAAGAATAGCAATAGCTCATAAACCCACAGCTACACTCCACCAGGAATTATCCAGAGCTAAAAACAAGATACAGAAGGATGAAAGAAACAATGTAATGTGCAAAATCAACTGTAATAATTGCAAACAATTCTATGTGGGACAAAAATCACATTAATTAAAAACCAGGATCCATGAATATCAGCTGGCAGTCAAATGCCATGATCCCAAATCCTTAATTTTTACTCACACCAACACTAGTTCAATTAGGGCAACTTAAAAACCATCAGCCATGCTGTCACCCACTACACTCATGAGTTCATTGAAGCCTGGCACTTCACAAGCAATTCCATCAACAAACACATTGTCCTACAACCAGCCTATGAACCCCTCAGAATCCAAATCAACCACACAGTTAATCAGAGATAGAGACCCTCAACCAACCCACACAAATCCTCCCAACCAGCACAGTGCCTCTCAGTGAACTTCACCTGAATCTCCCCATCACAAGATCCATCACAAGACTTCCACTGATGACTCCCACCTGACCCATCACAAGACCTACTGACCACACAAAATCCTTATAAACAGAAGAATACTGACATGTTCTAAACTTTGATGAAGATGCTATCTAGCCTAATAATGAAATGTTCAGAAACCAATCCATAAGCTCAGAGAATGAACTCTTACCCTAATTCTATATCTGAGCTACAGATATTTGCCACTATTGCAAATATAAACATCACATATTTGCAGTGAGTTAGTTATATAGTCTTTCCAAATCCATAGAATACAGCATGTGATTCTCCTTGATTCATCACATGTCATTGTAGGTTTTCTTAGTGTCTTAACTAGCAGTTTTGAGCTGAAATGTGTCATTAAGTTTGAAGTGTGTAATCTGAGATACAATCACATTCTAAGTGATATATCATTCTGGAAATGGAAATGAGTTAAATTGCTTTAAAGTAATTGATTAAACAATATTTTCTGTCTTATATACTTATATATATATATATATATATATATTTTCTGTCTTGTTATATACTATAACAATTATGCTCCCTTTTTCTTAGGTTGGCTTCATGAACTAGGAAAACGTTTGGAATCTCCATATTTTGGCAATAACACATCAGGAGGCCCATCACTCAGAAGTGCCTATATTGCTGCCCTGTATTTTACACTTAGCAGCCTCACCAGTGTTGGATTTGGCAATGTTTCAGCCAATACAGATGCTGAAAAGATTTTTTCCATTTGCACAATGCTGATTGGGGGTAAGTAAACATTGGGAATAGCAATATGAGCTTAAAATATATATTTCTCAATATAGAATAGAATAGAATAGAATACTTTTATTGGCCAAGTGTGATTGGACACACAAGGAATTTGTCTTGGTGTACTCTCAGTATACATAAAGAAAAGATACATTTGTTAAGAATCAAGAATCATAACATACAACACTTAATGATAGTCATAGGATACAATCAACAATAAAATCATACTAGGAAACAGTCAGTGGTGAAATTCAAATTTTTTTACTACTGGTTCTGTGGGCGTGGCTTAGTTGGTGGATGTGGCTTGGTGGTCATGTGACTGGGTGGGTGTGGCTTAGTGGTCATGTGACTAGGTGGGCATGGCTTGGTGGTCATGTGATTGGGTGGGCGTGACCAACTCAATGTCACTCACATCAAGGGGTGCCTCACCTGGCCCCTCCCCTCCCAGCCATTCCTTGTCACCCAGCCTCAACTTATCTATAGTTCTGTAAAAATGTTGTTCACCTTTTTTGACTTTATTACCTGCATAGTATAGATGTACTTTCATGGACCACTGAAAGGAGGAAATGGCTCACATGCTTTACTCAAGAGTGTGATAGGCAACAGGCTTTTAAGGGGCTGCCAGAAAGAAGTGGGGGGGCAATATATTTTCCAAAGCACCAGAAGGCAAACAATGTATTTTCCAAAGCACCAGAAGGATGGAAACTGAACAGACAGAGAAGCAACCTAAAAGTAAGGAGAAACTGGAATTGCTTGCCACCAGAAGTTCTGGGTGCTCCAACACTGGAAGTTTTTATCAAAAGACTGGACAGCCATTTCTCTGAAATGGTTCCCCCCAAGGTCCCTTCTAAGTGTTATTCTGTTATTCTGACACCTTTCCCAGGAGCTCTAGTCAGATTTTGGCATCCTCAGAGTTTTCCTGCCTGAGCAGGGGATTGGACTAGAACAGGGGTCTTCAAACTTGGTAGCTTTAAGACTTGTGGACTTCAATCCCCAGAATTCCTCCTCCAGTCATATTAACTCAGGAATTCTGGGAGTTGAAGTCCACAAGTCTTAAACTTGCCAAGTTTGACTAGAAGATGACCTGCGAGACCCTTCCAGCCCTAGATTGCTTGTGCTGTTTCAAAGTCTTCTAAAGCCAGAGTTTGTGTCCTTCCTTCCTCTCCTTTTTTTTCCTCTCTCCCTCCCTCCCTCCTTCCATGTATCTATCCATCCACACATCCATATATCTTTCATTTTCTCCCTTCCTCCCTCTTTCTTTCTTTCTCTCCCTTCCTTCCATCCCATTTTTCTTTGTCTATCCCTTTTCTTCCTTTGTCTCTCTTTTTCTTTCTTTCTTTCTTTCCCTTTTCTCTTTCTATTCTTTCTTCTCTCTTCTCTCTTTCTTTTTCTCTCTTTCCCTCTCTCCCTCCCTCTCTCTTTTTCTCTGTCTCTCTCTTTCCCTCTCTCTTCCTCTCTTCCTCTCTCGTTTTGCTCTAGGAAAGGAGACCCATCTGAAACACACACAGGCTTCCAAGTTCCTGGAAGAATCTCTCATTACAGGGGTTCATCCCAGCCAGTCTCCTGTCCTGCATTGCCTGAAAAAGCCTTCCTCCCCTCCCGCTTTTGGGGCTAGGAAATTCAAGTGAGGCATGTGCTGCAGCCTCGCCCCCCCCCCCCCCGGCCACCAGCAGCTCTGGGCTAGGCAGCTTTCTCAACTGCCTGAAACCTTACCTTCCTTCCTTCAACACTGAAAAAAACACACAGTGGCTATAGGCTTCTTCAAGAAGCTTTGCTGCACTTCTCCAACCCGCCGCCTCCGCTGCATCCTAGCCACCAGCCAAGCAGGTCTACCCCATTGAGCCTGCTGGTGCAGCACTCGGAAAGAGATGATTGGAAATGACTTTTTTTCGCTCCCAGCCACCCCTTTTTCAGTGCAACCAGATGGACGGCTGCTCCCTTCTCTGCCTGTTTGTTCTATATGGCTGAGGAGGAAGAGAGTAGTCAGCCAGTTGGGAGAGGCTTCTGGCGCTGCAAAAGAGGTGGTTGGAAAAATGGCTTTTTTTTTGCTCCCAGCCACCCCCTTTTCAGCGCAACCGGGTGGACAGCTGCTCCCTTCCTTCTCTGCCCATTTGTTCTATATGGCTGAGGAGGAAGAGAGTAGTCAGCCGGTTGGGAGAGGCTTCTGGCACTGCAAAAGGGACAGCTGGACATGTGGCCACCTACTGGCTAGGTGTGCTGGGCCAGGCCGGGCTGGAAGAGGCACATCCGCTGGGAGAAGCGTGCTTCAGGCGGATAGGCAGGTGGGCAGATGTCCCAGAGCTGCTGCATATTTGCACTGCGTATGTAGTGGCTGCACTCACAGTGCGCATGTGCAGCAGCTGCGGGACATCTGCCCGAGCTTCACCCATCCACCATTGGTAGGGAAAGCTAGGAGAGCGACTGGGGCAAGTGAGCAACTGGGCAACCGGGTTGGGGGTGTGGCCAGCCATGATCACCACCGGTTCAGCGACCCACACCAAATCACTGCTACCAGTTCGCCCGAGCCAGTGCAAACCGGTTGAATACCACCTCTGGAAACAGTCAATATAAATCAAAAGGATACAAGCGACAAAGTTACAGTCCTACAGTCACAAGTGGGAGGGTGATAAGGAGTGATGAGAAGATTAACAGTAATAGTAGTGCACACTTTGTAAATAGTTGAACACTGTTTAGGAAATTATGTGTTTAGCAGAGTGATGGCTTTCGGGGGAAAACTGTTCTTGTGTTGTTCTGGTGTGCAGTGCTCTATAGCATCGTTTTGAGGGGAGGAGCTGAAACAGTTTATGTCTGGGATGTGAGGGGTCTGTAAATATTCTCAATATGAGAGTTCATTCAAAGATGAAGATGAACAAAAGTCATTTT
This sequence comes from Pseudonaja textilis, assembly GCF_900518735.1. Next base: position 6,752,070 of record NW_020769346.1, on the reverse strand, counting down.
GTTTTTCAAAACACTATTTTTTTAAAATCCAAATAGTAAACAGTTGGTTCTAAATTAGGACCATACATTAACACTGAAAATAGTCTATAAGCTGCTTAGAAAGTGCTGTTAAGCTCTGTGAAGCAGCATATAAATCTAAGTGCTATTTTTATTATGCTATTACCTATTATGCCATTTCCTTTGGTAATGGGCAGGGCAAATATTACCTTGTCACTCTTTCAAGATGATAAAGATATATACATAATATATTTTCTAAAATATTGTAGCAAGGAGTACTCTAAAATGCTAATTCGCTACATACATCTAATACCATGCATTTGATTAACCTGTAGCCTATAAACAAGAACATACTTAAAGGGATTAGAAATAAGTTTAATAAATTAATCTTGGCACCAAATGTATTGGGCTTATATTTATCAAGAATTTGAAATGGATGAAGGTTACAATTCAGACAATCCCTGTCATTCTATGTGTTAGAATTGTCGTTCTATGCCAGTTAGAATTTCAAATATACTTGCTATATTTGTTTTTCTGTATGAAATCAGCATGTCCAAAAGTCTTTGAATAAATAGGAAGTAGCTATGGATGTCAACACAATAACAGAAATAGTGTGTTTTCCCAAAAATAAGTCCTACCCAAAAAATAAGCCCTAGTGAAGGGAATGAGCATGGCCAGCACAGGAGGCAGCCCAACCATGTACCCACTCAGAAATACACCAGTGATCCCTGAGCCACCACTCCTTTCCTTTCCCAGTCACCTCATGAAGGGTCAATCCCTTCCTGCATGACTTCAGTGGCCAAATCTATGCATGGGAGGGGATGTGTGGCATGATTTGGAGGCCCCTTAATAGTGGCCCCATGGATCTACTGAGCCAGCAAGAACCAGGGGCTGCCTCTTGTTTGTCTCTCCAAGCACCTGAAAGTGTTTCTCCCACCAGTCCCAGGCAACTATGCAGCTGAGGGCCCCTCTCTTTCACATCTCATCTTGTGACTCTGAAGCAGGCAGCAACCATGGTTTGCACTCCTTCAGGCCTGGAGCTCAAATCTTGCTCTGCCTGGTGCTACCGTATGATGAGGCAGAAGACCATGTGACACATCATTATCACCTGGTCCTTCCCCCTGCCTCTGGCCTGCTGATGGGCCTCCAGCACCTACTGCTGGACTCTTTGTTGTCCTGGCCAGACTGCTTTCAGCCATCCTGTGGCTTCGGTGGGCAGGATCTCCATGGTGGCCCTGCAGTGGGATGGAGAAGGGATGGGGAGATTGCCTCTTCCTCTTTTGCATCCCAAAACCCCCTCTTTGCTTGCTGCCGAGACTCTGGCCTGCACCCATGTGCTGCAAAGGCAAGCAAGATGCACAACTCAATGCTACCAGTATGCCGTGCAATGCAAACCATGCAAAGCAATCTGCCCTGACCCTCTTGGCTCCAGGGATGATCCAAACTGGGGAGCTGCAGGATCCCTGGGGCAGAGGCCTCCTGTGCAATGATCTGCCATAACTCTGGAGCAAACCTCTGCCTTCCCTGTGCAGAATTACAAGGCTGGAGGCCTCCACAGCTTCAGCTGACCAGCCCCCATCCTATACCTGCTGCTGCTGACCTTGTGCTGCTCTCAGATGGATTGATTTTGCTGTCCCCTTCACCAGCAGTTGCCAGTGGAGCCACACTATCTCACCCACCTTTGCCTTCAGACTGTGTCCCTCCCATGTCCTGCATGGTTTCAGCAGGCAGGAACTCTGTGGCAGTCCTGCAGTGGGACAGATGGAAGCCTCAGAGGTCCATGCCAGACAGGAGCAGTCTATCTGAGAGCAGTCAAGATCAGCAGAAAGTTGCATGTCTTATTCACCTTTACAGCACAGGGGTACAGGCTGAGGGCTCGATGGCCAGGGAATACAGGGTTTTGGGATGCAAAGAAGAAAGGGGCAATCTCCCTTATCCATCCTACTGCAGGGCCGCCATGGAGCTTCTCCCCACCAAAGCCACAGGACACCAAGAGCAGCATAGCCAGGAGGGCGAAGAGCCCTCATGAGGCCAGGAGCAGCAGGTGCAGCAAGCACAACAATTAGGCAGAGGCACAGGGAGGAGGAGCAGGTGATCCTGATGCATTGCAATTCCTTCTGCCTCATTGTAGCAGCAGCCTCAGCAAGTCTGAAGCTCCAGTGTCCTAGGAGAAGCATAGCCAGCAGGCAGGGGGAGGCCAGGGTACACCGAGAGCTTGGTCCATTGCAGCTATGAGCCAGCAGATGGAGAGGGTAGGGCTGGTGGTAGTAGCATCTCACTCCTGCAGCTCCCACACTTGCTCCCACTCCTGTTGGCTCCCACGCTTGCTCCCACTCCTGTCAACTTCTATGTTCACTGCCTTCTTTATGTAAAAAAAATGAGACATTTCCTGAAAATAAGCCCTTCTGCTTATTTTCGAGCCCAAAAGGAAATAAGACTGGGTCTTGTTTTAGGGGAAACATAGTATTAGTTTAGCTGTTCTCTTTATTTCTCTATACTCTATAATATACCAAAAAATGTTCTTTCTTAGTAGCTTAGTAGCTGTAAACTCAATAGCTATAGACAGATGATTTAGCTTGACATTTGCCTTTAATCCAAAAGTCTTCACCAAGAGTATATAGGGAACCAAAAAGTTTTGGAATTAATAAATAAGTAAGCAACTAAATAAATAAATGCACACATTAAAAGAAGAAATGACAACTTATATATTTGTGTGGATACAGTTATAGGGAGATAATATATTGTTTGGTAAAAAATTATGAAATAACATTCTTTTATTTTTACATTCTTTTTCTTTTACTTGTAATGTTATTTTATAATAAGAGACAAGTAAATCCTTTCTTTGCTTAGAAATATGTATGTGAAATTATTTAAAATTCAATTTTATTGTTCAGTAGCTTCTTTTTTGTTTTGTTTTTGGTTTTAGTTTCTAGCTAGAATAGCTAGGATAGATCAATTGTTAAATTAAATATTTATTTTTCCTGAAATATTACTTAGACCATTTTATACATAAATACATATTGGCAGAAAGCAAAAATAAACATTTGCTGAATAATTATATTTTTACTACATATGAAAATAATTGATCAATAGAGTGAGCATGTACAAATAGTCCTTATTTATGACCACAGTTGGGACTAGAGTTTCCATTGCCAAACAAAGAAGTTGTTAAGTGAATTATGCTCAATATTATAAACTTTTTTGCATGCTTGTTAAGCAAATCACTGCAATTGTTAATTACATTATCCTATAAATAAGCAAATCTGACTTTCCCATTGAGTTTGCTTATTATAAAGCAACTGGGAAGGTTCCAAATGGTGATCATATGATTCCAGAATGTTTGTAATACATATTAATTGCCAAGCACCCAAATTTTAATCATGACCATAGCAGTGGTTGTAAGTACAAAGACGAATCATAAGTCACTTTTTTCAATGTAACTTCAAACTTTGAACAGTTTCTAAATGAATGGTTAAGGCAAGGACACCTGTAGGTAACATACATTGTCCCATTTAAGTTAGTATGTTATATTCTACATTTTTTAAAAAATAGATCTGCAGTATTTAACGTTGTAAATCACTTCAAAATGAGATCCGTGGCAAATAAACTTAATAAATAAATAATAAAAATAAATGCCTATTCCTTATGTCCTATCTTCCTCTTGTCTTCATCATGATTGAATATAAACCTGCTAATTGGTGAGATGTGGGATCTAGTGAGACAGTTTGGTAGCGGGGGGGGGGGGGGGAAAGGCAAATTATTAAATGAGAATTATATAAAAATTGCATAATATAATAATTATACAAATAATTGACCAATACCATAATAAGTACTGAAAGACAATATCGATAAGTCTGTCTAACAACCATAACAAAGAAGAATGAAAGGGGAAGGGGGAAGGGGAGAAGAGGAAAGAGAAAATGAAAATGAAAGGAAAGGAATGGATTCCTGGAAAATTAAGAGAAAGCAGAAAAAAGTCATGATCTGAATGAAGATGAGTTGGTCTTAGTTGGAAAGGTATAGGCTTATTATCTATAAAATGTATGTCAGAAAATGTGAACTTGTGTATGTATACATTGTTTAAAAGGCATATAACTTTAAGAATGCCTGAACTGGTGACAGTTGCATATTATATTCTACTAAATGTTGATAACGGAAGAACAAAGTATGATTTTAAGCTAAGAATATGCTACATTCTGAGTGTATGTGATCCAAAAGAAAAAAATTGTTAACTGAAAACATACAAATCTAGGAAAAATACATGTAATAGAATGAGCGCTTTAAAACGAAGATAAGGAAAATATTATGCTGAAAAAAGTAAAAATGGTTGTCAACAGACTGCTATCCAATTTGCTATATGCAAATGAGGAAGAAACTAAAATTAAGTTGAATGCAGTGGGAATGGGATACTGAGAAAAGATATGATGACGTACAAACTCTACTTGCTAGATATATATTCTGCCTTCATTAAGGCCCTTAAGATATCTCTTTCTTCATGCTTTCCCACAACATTTTTACGCTGTGAAGTTCATTGGACTGAAAAAGAATGACTAGCTAAAATTCCAAAGTAAGCTTTTGTGGTTGAATGTGGACTTAAATCTGCTTCTTCATTGTGTCAGTCCAACCACTTTATCTTCTTTATCTTTGCACCATATTGGCTAACATCAAATGAGGGATGAATGACCATGAATTAATACAAAACCAAATGGCCCATATGAAAGTGCATTGAGATGGCTTCATTGTATAAAGAGAATGATCCAGGATCTAATTTCAGAACAAAAATATATGAAGGGATTGTCAATAGGCTAAAAACTGGGAAAATTGAAGTGATGAGTTCAACAAAAGCAGATTTTTTTTAAAAGAAAAAGGTAATGTATGACTAGGATATTGATCCAATGGACACAAAATGATTTGCAAGGATAAAAAGCTATGAAGCAAGTTGATTTGCAAGGATAGAAAGTTAGTGAATGTTGTAAAATTCAGTTATATTTTCTTATTATGTGCTTTAATTTCTTTGGCTTACCATTTCTTACTCCCTTCTCGACTGCATGCTAATATTTAGCTCAAAATAAAGTAATACAGCAAAGTAATACTCTGAAGATACATTCTATATATGTGACACTCCGATATTTTAGTCTTTTTTAATATCCTCTGATAAGTTATTTGTAAAATTCATAGATACATTTATAAATTTCTACTTTTTCAGACTGCTTTCTCAATAAATCATTAAATGGTCTAACTTATCTGTAAAACTCTGTTTAAAAAATTTCTGTAAAAATTATACAGATAGAAGATATATAATAGGTAGGTAGATAGATGATAGATAGATGATGAATTAGACAGACAAACAGATAGATAGATAGATAGATAGATAGATAGATAGATAGATAGATAGATAGATAGATAGACAGACAGACAGACAGACAGATAGATAATAAGAGAGAGAAAGAGAAAGAGAGAGAGAGAGATTCATACCATTTCTTATCAGCTGAGTATGCTAGTTGGGTAATTTGTAGTTATAATCATGTCAAAGGTTCATGGCCTCCCTTAGGGCCCTTTGATTAAGGCACTGCCTTCCAGCGACACAAAAAAATTGCATTTTTAGAAAGATTCAGAAGTGATGGTGTTTCTAAGCTTTGGTCCCTAGGCCAGTGTTTATTTGGTCTTAATCTAAAGTCAGGCTGTTTCAATAATGTCTTTTACTCTATTAATATACTTTCTATATTCATAGCTTTAATGCACGCCTTGGTTTTTGGTAATGTGACTGCTATCATTCAGCGGATGTACTCCAGGTGGTCCCTTTATCACACAAGAACTAAGGATCTTAAAGATTTTATAAGGGTCCATCACCTGCCTCAGCAATTAAAGCAAAGAATGCTGGAATATTTCCAAACCACTTGGTCTGTCAATAATGGAATAGATTCCCACGAGGTAAAACTTTTGTTTTATTATTTCAATTTTGGAAAAGATCTAGTTAAGTCATTTTGATTGAATGTTATAAGCAAATATAACAAATAATAAATAAAACAAATATACAAATTTGTCCTCCAAATTTGGCCACTTCTCCGCTCATTGAAGAGTCCTTTCAGTAAATTGGTAAATGCAACAAAACTTTATCTTAATAATTGTTAAAATAGGTAAGCTAGCATAATAGGGTTAATTGTTCCATGCATTAACATTCAAATCTATTAACCATTCAACTACAGAATTAAAATACATCTTCCCCCTTTGGACAGCTTCTTAAGGATTTTCCAGATGAGCTGCGCTCAGACATCACCATGCACTTGAACAAGGAGATTCTGCAACTCTCCCTTTTTGAGTGTGCCAGTCGTGGTTGCCTCAGGTCTTTGTCTTTGCATATCAAAACCTCCTTTTGTGCTCCTGGGGAGTACCTCCTCCGGCAAGGAGATGCCTTGCAAGCTATCTATCTTGTGTGCTCAGGTTCCATGGAAGTTCTAAAAGATAGCATGGTGCTGGCAATTCTAGGTAAGCTTTCCTCTGTGCTCATTATGGTAAAAAATGATAAAGGATTTAGTGTGCCTGTGAGAGAAAAGAAGATCTTTGTCTTAACCTTAGAAGAAATCCACTAATTATCTGCACATTGACTACCACCAGTGAGACAGTTGTGACAACTATCTTGACTTTTTCTAATTATCTTCCCTCCCCTGACTCCATGTTGAAATTGCTGCAGGTAAGGCCACACTTGGAATACTGCATTCAGTTTTGGTCGCCATGATGTAAAAAAGATGTTGAGACTCTAGAAAAAGTGCAGAGAAGAACAACAAAGATGTTAGGGGATAGGAGGCTAAAACATATGAAGAACTGTTGCAGGAACTGGGTATGTCTAGTCTAATGAAAAGAAGGACTAGGGGAGACATGATAGCAGTGTTCCAATATCTCAGAGGCCGCCATAAAGAAGAGGGAATCAAGCTATTTTCCAAAGCACCCAAGGGCAGGACAAGAAGCAATGGGTGGAAACTAATCAAGGAGAGAAGCAACTTAGAACTAAGGAGAATTTTCCTGACAGTTAGAACAATTAATCAGTGGAACTACTTCAGTGGTGGGATTCAAAAAATTTTACTACCAATTCTGTGGGCGTGGCTTGGTGGACATGGTAGGGGAAGGATACTGTAAAATCTCCAGTCAGAGGAGGTATTTGCTGGTTCTCTGAACTACTCAAAATTTCCACTACTGGTTCTCCAGAACTGGTCCGAACCTGCTGACTACCACCTCTGAACAACTTGCCTCCAGAAGTTGTGAATGCTCCAACACTGGAAGTTTTTAAAAAGATGTTGGATAACCATTTGTCTGAAGTTGTGTAGGATTTTCTACCTAGGCAAGGGGTTGGACTAGAAGACCTCCAACTCTCTTATTCTGTTCTATTCTATTCAGGACTGCTGGTTTTAGTTGGACTAGACTATGACTGTACTTAAAGCAGGATAATTCATTAGACAAATGTTTGCCCTGATATCGTTGTGTTTTATACCATGGCAATGTTGTCGTGATCATATGGGATTCTTTATGTGTCAGCATTGCTTTTACTCACGAGAAATGATAAATGTTACAAACAGAAAAGACCTCACAGCAAACCCATAATAGTGGATAAGTCAGTTCAATTGCTACTCCATCCCATCCATGGAAGAATAATCAAACTTTGCTTCAGACTCTTTTTTAAAATCAAGGATCCATTTGGAAACTCTGCAGTGAATCCATATCCAGTATCTTTTTTTCTGTAGTGAAATGTCCAATTTTTTTCTGCAGCAGAATCTATGGTAGAACTCTTTTTAATGCCTATCATCATGTTTGGGTTTTGTCTACAGGCCTATAAACACATTCTTTTTGCTTATTGACATCCTGCTTTTTCTATTTGTTTGCATAGGTAAAGGAGATTTAATTGGAGCAAACCTCTCAATTAAGGACCAAGTGATTAAAACAAATGCTGATGTGAAAGCTCTAACCTATTGTGATCTCCAATGTATCATTCTCAAAGGACTTTTTGAAGTGTTAGATCTTTACCCAGAATATGCTCATAAGTTTGTTGAAGACATTCAGCATGATCTCACTTACAATCTTCGGGAAGGCCATGAAAGTGATGTAAGTAATATCAACATGACTGCTGCTGTAACTAATTTCAAAAATAGAACTTGTTCAGCAGTTTATTTATCAGAATAAACAAACTATCATTTTGCTTGTGTTTGATTGGTAATTCAATTGCTGCTTAAGTAAGTTATTGATTTTTTAAAAAAATTACTTCAGATTATTCTTTATAATTCCCTCTTGTCTGTGTTTTGTGCTCATATGCTTTTATTTTGCTATTCTTTCAGCTCCATAAAACATTAATTCAAAGTAATGTTAATCTAAACTTTTTCATATCCTGCTGAAAGGCATAATGCAATTATTAGCACTGAAGGGACTTGTACTGACAACCTCATGGATTTTATATAAGGACCCCTACAATATATAACAGGGTAAAATGTACCAGTTCGTATATTGTCATGGAAGAATCACAGTACAAAGTATCGCTTTTAAAGTGTAATGAACACTTGTAACCTAAAAACCAACTTATTGTTTGAAAATAGTCCACTCAAGAGTAGGAAGGAGATTAACTTCATAGCTAAGGGGTCTACAATTCCAATAAAACCCACTAGCCAGAAAAGATTAAAAAATAGATTTTGGGAAGTGAAGAGATTTATTCAAATAATTGGCTTTTGCTTTTCTTCCAGTTAAGCTGTACTCTGTGCCCTGAGAGTCTTAAGGATTTCTCTGAAAGGCTCAAGGAACATTGTAACTAGTTTTTAACAGTAAGTTAGAGTCCATCTATATAAGCCATGGATTTTAGGAATCAGCTACACTCTATTATATTTTTCTAGCAATAGGATGAAATGTGTTAGATACAGTAATATTTTGAGCACCTCAGGGCTAGCTCTTATATTACCCCATAATGCTTGGTAACTCCTATAAAAGTTTCAGGCAATGTCACTCAAACAACTTCAAAATATGAAACTATGTAGGCAGGGAGATGATGTGATGATTTCCTTCAGTTCCATCACCCCAGCCTACTCTCAATAATCCTAACAAAGAGAAAAAATAACAGCATCATCTTGAACTAAATCTCGATTTTAAAATTCAACTTATGTCAAGCAGTAATAAACCACTGTTATAAAAAAAAATAGGGAACCCATGTCCTCCTAATGTTGGTGGACCACAAATCCTAACTAGTATGGCCCATGCTGAGGAATGCTGGAAACTATAGTTTAGCAAGTTCTGGAAATTCATGTACTTCCAAGGCTTGTAGAACTCATGAGCTACTCCTTGGTAATTGAAAGATGGAGATATGCTTTACAGTCTACTCTTTGTAAACCAGAATAGCAAGTAATGTTTATCATTAGTCAGACTAATTTATATCTCTTTTCCAACCATATAGATTTTTCTTTCGCATTTGTTAATCAGAACAAATTTGTATAAACTAATTGGCTACATCTAAATCCAATTGCTTCATATATTTCAACCTGATAGTACCAGGCTGATTTAGAGAAACCAGCTAGGCTGCAACTGGGAATAGATTGAATAGGGTAGGACTACTCTCTAGAACCAGTTACTGGGATATCTATTGTTTATGGATGAAAGAAGGTGACCAAAACTGTGATTGAAGCTCCACCTAATTTTTATGTACATCACATGTGCAACACTATAAAAATAGCCAGAATTTTAATCTCACTGTCATGGTCATCATCTTGATTTTATGACATCCCTGCACTTACTTATGCAATTTGCATCACAAAGAGCATTTTGGAAAAAGTCAATATATGAACAATATGTGTATGTTTCTATGCTTCCCAGGATTTGTCTCATGGAGAGTTTGAATCATAGAATTATCTTAATTGGTCTTCATAATTTTCAGCTCATTTGAACAGATGGGTTCTTGTATTATGACAAATATGAAACTATCAGATGACCTGTCATATCTGCCAGTTATATTTTTAAAAAAGATTTGTGTATGACATAATTTTTAAAATAAATATTGAACATGTTAAGCTAATTCAGAAGAAGCAGATTCTAAAAAGAAGTTACAAGAGAAAAAAGAATATAAGCACAAAGTAAATAGATATAAGATGTACAAGTTATTATTAAATTAAGAATATATTCTCAGAATAATATTTGAGTTCTACATATTTAAATATCTTAAATCATTTTAGAATTACTGATCTATTAAATTGAGTTAGTGTACACATTATCATTGACAATAATCAGTGTAATATAAAATGAAAATGAAAAATTACAGTCGTACCTAATCAATACAAATCCTACTCTTGTTTAATAAATCATGCACAACTTAAATGTTAAAACATTAGGATAAGTAAAGTGAAACCCAATGGCTAGAATGAGAGTCCCAGATAGTTTCCATGTTGAATTAAATTTGTGGCAAATGTATTGTTCAAATATAATACAATATTCTTTGAAAGGACAGAAAACACTGAAACACAATTTCAATGTCTCTGAGAAATTCAAAAATATGTATATGATACATAGAAACAATAAAGTCCTAGTGACTAGCAGAATTTTCAGAAGCCGGGATACTAGCCATGTAGCATTTTTATTGTGCTACTTCCCTGCGGAATATTGACACAGTTGAAGACTAGAAACAGAAAATTATTATTATTTTTAAGAAATGAACATGGGAAAATACATAGCTGCAGTACTTTCTGCATAGAACATGTTATTACTGCAAGTCATTCCCATATTTGTGTTGGTACTACAAGGATTTATGTTTGTATCTATTAAATAGCATCCTTTATTGCTAATCTGTCATTTCTAGGTTATTGAGAATGTAACCACATGGGGCTTTAGAAACTTTGATTACATCTAGTTTGCATTTTTAAATGGATTGCTGGTAGAGTAGCACACTGAAATTACAGATACTTTTCCACTTTTTTCCTGAATGACTTACATTCCAGTTAGATCAAGTTCAGCACTGGAAATTTTGTTCTGAGAACAGTTGATGTACATGCATGTTCAAAATGTAATGTTGATATTGTAGTGTGTGAATATTTATGCAACTTCAAATTAGTTTTGATTCCTACAGACTGCCAGATTTCCCTGGCAAGATTTTAGGAAATAGCCTGCTGCTGTCCTGGTGGACTGAAAAAGAATGACTGGCCTAAGGTCATACAGCTTCTTTACACCCAAGGCAAAACTAGACTTCACTGTAAACAGATTGTTTTATATCCTGATGCCTTTAAACACCACACTAAACTGGCTTTAATGATAAATTCTATTTCAGCCCAAAGATGTTGCTTTGTGACATCCAGATCCCATTTTATTCACACTGATGGAGTCCATTGTGAATTGGTGTGAAGTTGCACAAATATTTACTTTATTCTCAGGCAGAAAAAATACAAAATCTATATATTACTAAAATTCTCGATTCTATAATAATCCTTAACTGGGTGAACTGTGCATCATAGTGTAACAACTTTTGAACCAAGGTACCTCAAATAAGCTAATTTACATAATGCATTCAAAATTCAGGCAATGAATGTTGAGAAGTTGTGGTTTTTTCAGAGCTGCCAGGCTGTTGCTGCTTTAGTTGTGCCAAGCTGTTGCTGCAGTCATGTGATTTTCATTTTCAATATTCCAAAACAGTTTCCTAGCCACTCTTGCAATCCCTGCTTCCTTCCCGACCAACTGCAGTCTCTTACTGTCCTTCTCGAAAGGGAAGGGAAAGAAAGGGAGTGGGAAAGAAGGAAGGGAAGGGAAGGACAGAAGGAAGTGAAAGAAGGGAAGAATAGGAAAGAAAGAACCAAAGCACCCTTCCCAGCCCACATAATTTATCTGTGTATTCCTCCAGCCTAAGCTGCCCTGTGCAGCTTCGGTATTTCTGAAACCTGCATAGTACCTCTTACATACTTTCAAAAAACAAAGGGACAAGATTGAATATATTATTCTTAATGAATGCTTTTGGGCTGTTCTGTCTACATTAAATCATTAAATATAAGGGGCCTTTCAACATTGCCCACTGAATTTTTCTGCCCATAACTAGAATTTTTTTGAATCCCCCCAGATAAAGGACATTGGAATAGGCAAACCATGTTAGTCTAGGAAGACAAAATAAGTCTGATAGTAGTACTTCTCAATTAACAACTACTATTATGTGTTTAATTAAATCTGTTACTCTGAAAGGGTGTTTGCAGGTTCTTTCAATTCCAGATGAAGGAGATCTAATGCAGCATTTTCTCAAGGACAGGTCTCCCATTAATGATACTAGTAGTGCTCCTGAAAAAACTCAGTGGAATAAGTTTCTTCATTATATTTCTTTAGGAGTAGGAAGCCAGAGGTGCTGATGATGATTGAAAAGATGACTGTACAATTAAAAAAGTACATTCACTGTACAAGAAAGCTATATTCCACCCATGAGAATTTCTCTGAAATGTTCTCCTTTGAAAGAAAAGGATTTCTAAAGCAAATTGCTTTTCATCAATCTGAACATGAACAGTTATGGGGGAAATACAGGAGAATTTATTTTTAACAGATGTTATGCTGTTTATTTATTTTTCATTACAAGCTTCCAACCTCTGGATGAAAAAAAATCTAAGATGGCAAAATAAATGATTAAATTATGTTTAAGCCTTTGGCAAAATTTCAAATAAGTTTGGAAAGCGTTCATTGTTCACTATCCCTGTGTATGAAATTTGCTAATTCTTCTTGGAAACCTACTGTTTTGCTGGCAGTAACCTTGAATTAATTAGTTAGAAGACACCAAGTGAAATTAATAAGGTACTCCAAGAAATATAATTACTACACTTTCTCCTATTGCTACATTGTAATTCCTATATTAACAAACACCAAGCACCATAGCATTCTGAATGACTCACAGATTTCAAATGTCACTCCACAAGTATTAATGAAGTCCCAAAGGATAAAAAACCTTGGAGGGAGGCATTACTCCTTTGCCTTCAGTTCAGTTGGATGCTAGCAATATATGTTATTCTGTGGTGGAATAGAGGGTTTACTTGGATAAGTGGAAATCCACATCTGTGGATTTGATGCTTATTCAGAATAATCCATTTCTCACGATATTTGAAAAATGAAACTGCATGTCACTAACCGCTTCCTCCTACACTAATAAAATAAGACATTTGAAGTAGAAAAAATGGTGTTAGTGTAGGGTTGAACTTTATTGCAATTTATTTCATTTTTTCCCCATTTTGAGGTTGAAAATAATTGTTGGAAAAGGAAGAACAGATAAATCATATGGAATGTTTCGGTTTAATTGATTCTAGACATTCTTTTGAGTTGCGTATTCTGTGTTGCTTGTGTTTTAATGTTGCATCTTGTCAGCCACCCAGATTGCTGCAATTTAATCAATAAATAAGCAAAATTCTCATGGGTAGAAAGGATTTTGGCCTTTACTTGAGTGATGAAATGACCAAGGGATTTAATGTGCACTCTGTCTTATCTTTTTTCCAGCAATCTGAGATTCCTCAACTTATCACCCCTCAGTTAACTCCTGAGGAAACACATCTAAAAGGAACTCCTCTCTGGAATGCTTTCCTGAAATGCTTTCAAACCAGAAAGGGGTGGTGGTGGTGATGGAGGCTACAAAGCATTGAAGACATTGTCAAGGCGGGAGGGGGGAGGGATAACCACCACAGCTAACATTGAAAGAAGTTCCGTTGTCCGTGTGTGTAACCAAAATTGGAGAAAAATATGAGCTATGTTTGTATGACCAGGAGTTGGCTAAAAATTATAGGAGATGTCACCTGACTGCATCTGAAAGTTATCAAATGGGAGAAAAATGATACACATGATGTAAAATTATACAGTGTGTGATCCCATAAAAGTAAGAAGTCTTGATAGGTAGAAGGGTGATTTTACCTATACTGTATTATATGCTACATAGCCATTGATGAAAAAAATACAGTAAATTGGTAAATAGCTGATATCAAATTTCTGTTCACTAACTGCATAAATGTATTTTCTTTGTGGCAGCACATGTTTAACATGCTTCCTTGGAAAAACTAAAAAAGCAACAGACAATCTTGTCTTTACCATGCTAAGGTTTAAAGAGGATAATTAATCATAGGCAATGGAAGATGCCATGGTTTATTTCTGGATATTGCAAGTTCTATCTGTGAATTTAAACTTATACTGTTACCTGTTTTAGCCATGGAGTATAAATGTACTTGGAGAACTGCAAAGAATTAGATTTTTTTAAAATTTTATAAAATTTAAAATTTATTTCATTGTCATCTTTATACAAATGACATAACTTTAAATATTTAAATCATACAACCATCTCTTTTGCATTAATATCTCCAGTTTTAATATACCCCTTGACCACTTTCTCTAAAACTGTTGATTATGAACATGCTATGGAGTGGGGAAATAGAGTACATTTTTACTTGCGATAATTCTACCTCCAACAGCAATAAAAAAGAGTTTATTAAATAATCAACAATTGACTGAGTTTCCTAAACAAGTAAACCACACTTTGCTTGCATTCACATATTACAGATGGATCACCACCATATAATAAATTGAAGTGGGAACAGGATTAAGGATTGGATAGTTTGCAAGTCAACATGTTATGAGAAGTTATCTATTATTTTATTTATTTATTTATTTTATTTTATTTGTCAATTGTTTACAATAAGTATAAGTGTATACATAGTTATGAATACATGAAATGGGTACATATAAGAAAAATAAAAGAAACAATAGGACAGGGATGGTAGGCACGTTGGTGCGCTTATGCACGCCCCCTACAGACCTCTTAGGAAAGGGGTGAGGTCAATAGTAGACAGTCTAAGGTTAAAGTTTTGGGGGTTTGGGGAAGAAACTACAGAGTCAGGTAGAGTATTCCAGATATTGACCACTCTGTTGCTGAAGTCGTATTTCCTGCAATCAAGCTTGGTGCGGTTAACCTTGAGTTTGTATCTGTTGTGTGCTCTTGTGTTGTTATGGTTGAAGCTGAAGTAGGTAGGACATTGCAATGTATGATTTTATATACCATGCTTGTCAGACTGAAGACGGCGTAATTCAAGGTTTTCTAGTTCTAGAATTTCAAGTCTGGTGGCATAAGGTATTCTACAACGAGTAGAGGAGTGGAGAACTCTTCTTGTGAAATATTTCTGGACTTTCTCAATTGTGCTAATATCAGATACGTAATGTGGGTTCCAGACTGATGAGCTGTATTCGAGTATTGGTCTAGGAAATGTTTTGTATGCTCTAGTTAGTAGTGTGATATTACCAGAGAAAAAGCTACGTAAGATTAGGTTAACAACTCTTAATGCCTTTTTGGCTGTGTAGTTGCAGTGGGCTCTAGCACTTAGATCATTAGAGGTGAGTATTCCAAGGTCCTTTACAGAGCTTGGATCATCAACAAGATCTTGACTATTCAGCTTGTATTTTATTTTCGGATTTTTTTTTGCCAATATGTAAGACAGAGCATTTATTTGTTGAGATTTGAAGTTGCCATTTGTTTGACCATTCTGATACACAGTCAAGATCTTTTTGAAGGGTAGCAGTATTGTCTGTGGTATTGAACAGCTTTACATCATCAGCGAAAAGAACGCAGTTGCTCTTAATATGATCACAGAGGTCATTTATGTAGAGTATGAAGAGAGTTGGTCCTAGAACACTGCCTTGGGGGACACCACTATTGACAGGTACAGAATTTGATAGGACGCTCCCAATTTTGACCATTTGTTGTCTGTTTGACAGGAATGCTTCTATCCAGTTATGCAGTTGTCCAGAGATACCATAGGATTTTATTTTTAGTAGTAGTTTGTCATGTACCACTGAATCAAAGGCTTTACAGAAGTCTATGTAGATTGCATCTATTGTTTTGCCCTGATCAAGTTGTGTAGTCCATATGTTTTTGCAGTGTAAGAGTTGCAGATTACAGGATAGTTTTTTTCTGAAACCAAATTGTTTATTGGAGAGTAGGTTGTTTGTCTCTAAGTGGAGGATGATGGATTGGTTAATAATTGATTCCATGACTTTACAGGAGACGCAGCATAAGGAGATTGGTCTGTAATTTTCAACTAGGCTGGGGTCTCCCTTTTTGAAGATGGGGATGACTGTGGCTTGTGACCATAGGTTAGGCAAGGAGCTGGTCCTGAAAGATTTTTCAAAGATTATGCTTAGAGGTTTGGCTATGGCAGTGGATAGCTTTTTTAAGAAATAGGCACATATTCCATCCGGTCCAATAGATAGAGATGGTTTTAGATTGCGTAGTGCTTTTTCAACATTGTCTTCTGTAAAATCGATATGTATTAGATCATTGTAGTTATCTGTGGTTCAGCTAGGAAATACTGGGCATGATCCATTGCTGTTTACAAATACTGAGCCAAAAAATGTGTTAAAGATGTTGGCTTTAATGGTGTCCTCGTTGCAGTCTTTACCATTAGGTCCTATCAGGGGTGGGATGGACCTTTAATCTTTTAGTTTGTTGTTTACAAAATTGTAAAAAGCACTGGTGGAATTGGTGCTTAGAAGGTTTTCCTCTTGTTTAATGTGATAATTGGTGCATTCAGTCTTTATTTGGTGGCATAAATTTTTGTATCGGCTTTTGAAATTGGCAACGTGACCAGATTTGTTTTTCCACCAGAGTGATCTCTTTTTGGATTGAAGTTTCCTTATTGTTATGGGCAATCTGTTTTTTTGTTTTGTTTTGGGAGTTGTTGTTGGTACATATAGTTTGATGACTCTTTTGACTTCAAGTAAAAATATGTTGTAATGGTCTTCAACAGTATTGCATCCAGTGAATAGAGATTGCCAATCAAGGGATGAGAGATCGTTGTTTATAAGATCATAGTTGCCTTTTTTGAAATTATAATTGGGGATTACATCATTGTGGTGGTTTTTGTGTGGACGTATGTTGAGACAAAAGTCAATCATATTGTGGTCACTGCTGGAAAAGGGTTCTTTAGTTTGTATTCCGTAAATTAAATTCAAACTATTGCAGAAGATGAGATCGAGGAGTTGTTTAGTCTAGTGTTGTTGGTTACTAGTTGTTCCAGTCCCAGATTTGTAACAGCATTGTAAAAGGTTGCATGTATGGTTTCAGTTGTACATTCATTTAGGGTCCAGTCAATATGAGGCAGATTGAAATCACCAAGAAAGATAAAAGGGTATGGGCAGGATGCTGCCCATGTTAGTAGTGTATTTAGCTTGTTTACATGTTCGATGTCATAATCAGGTGCTCTGTAACATAGTAAGGATCGAATTGTGATATTTAAGGATAGTTCACAGATAATGGTCTCAGGAAGAGCAAGCTCCTGGGTAACTTGGATATTTTTTAGATGTAAGGACTTTTTATAGAAGATAGCAACACCACCTCCTCTACGAATTTCATGATCTGATCGGTAAACACGATAGTCTCTTACTGTGGTAATGGAGTCAGGGAGAGATGCATTGAGCCATGTTTCACAGACAAATATAATGTCGAATTTAGCTAATTATCTAATACATTGTTTGAATTAGACTATTATACATAACACTAATATAGCTAGCAATTGCTTTTGTCAACCAGATTTAGGGTTAACTTGTTTCATGAACTTAAATACGAAGTTGGACATTTTTAAACACACTTTGTTTACAACTGACTCTACACTTCTTAGCATACAATGACTTCCAGCATACAGAAATAGATTCACACAATGACTTCCAGATACCCAAGAATAGATTCACTCTTTTCGCTTTCAAAGATATCAAGCTAAAACAGCTACTACCTGGATTTTGTCCATAATTTTTGCCTCCCATCCTGTCAGTTGCAAAGAAACAGGACCATCTGTAAAGCTGTAGCATAGAAAATATATTCAAGCCTATACATAAGAATCTATAGTCAATTAAAATTAAACACTACAATTGGTGCCAGATAAGGATCAATGGAATTTAGGAGAGGCTGGAATTGTGGTAAATCAATGACTCTAAACTGATGATGTACTTAATTCTGCCAACCCAGCTCTGCCTTCTTGTCTCGTACACATTCCCTCTTGTGGGTCTGGGAATGGGGGCAGGAAGACAGGCAGACATACTATAAGGGAAATGACACTCTCCTTATTACTTTCACAATGACTCCAATCCTGATCAAGCAATCAGTCATTTGTTGTCTACTAAAAGGTAAACCAGAAATGACAATTTTCCAAATACGACAAGGTTGGTAGGGAGCTTAAAAGGTGATATACATGCAAGTGCCATCAGTTTCCTTGATATTTACTTCTGAGTCACTAAATAAATGATTTACTTTGATTTATGCCAGGTAGGCTCTGTCTTTGATGCAAAGTTGGCCTTTGGATTAGCACAGTATATGAATATTTCAAATTCTTGTGTTTAGAAAAATATATCTGTTCAGGAATCAAGCATTTATTATTCAATGTATCTGAGAATGTAAGAAATGTATTAAAATGTTTATCATAAGTAGTTAACATTGCCCAAATGAAAGGAAATGTATCTGAGAAAGACAGAGAGGCCACTTGGGCAATTTCTGTCCCACTTAACTTAGACATTTGAACTGATCAGATTTGTAGGATGCTTTGAACTAATACGTTAAAAAATGTTATTAAAAGGCACATACTAGATTAATATTGAAATTCTGCTGGTAATTGAAATAGTCACAAAATTTGGGTATATTTAGTTTTTCAACCAGTCTGAATTTTCTCTTTCATTCAGCTCATTTTCTAGGATTATTATTGAAGCATCTGATTATAAAGCTTAACTAGAGGGTGGTGGTATACATGCATGTGTGTGTGTTATTTGTATGTGTGAGAGGAAATCCACAAGCTTATAAAGCTGCTTATCTATGTTTTAAAAACATGGTACCTGAGAGGCTATAATGCACAGAAAAATGCACAGGCCACACCCATCCATCTCTGCAAAGGAGAAAAATGTGCAATATGTCATGTGATGGCAACATGATGCCATGAGTTTGATACCTGTGGTATAGAAAATAACCTTTAAAACAATATAAATGAAGTTTCTGTCATTTTTAATACTGAAGAGAGAGTTGGAGGACCATCATCTGAATAAATTCTAAACTGTCTCCATCTCACTGAGACTGTTTTGTCAAAGTGGTGATAGCTGTATTGTCTGCAACATTGAGCTCTAACTTGCATGAGGCTTGTTTATGTCTGTGCAGAATAAGCACAATATTGAGTCTGGCTTGTCCCATTTTGCCCAAAGAATGCTGATATTTCCAAAAAAGCAAGAGAATGATCTTTCTGATATACAGCTTTTACAATGGTTTGATTGATTTATTGATTAAGTGCAATCCAGCTGTTGCTCACTGTTAGCAACTACATTGATAGGTTTTCTCTATGTCCCTAAACTAATCTTTCAGGTTTTCAAATTAAGCACTTATTGCCACTATAACTGAATCCATCCAACTTGCTCCTGGCCATTCTCTTCTTCTCTTTAGGTCAGGGCGGTCAAACTCACGCCCCGCGGGCCGGATGGATCACACGCTGGCATGCCCTTGCCCAGTTTAGCGAAGGGGGGAAAAGTCCCAATACTTCACATGACACTGCAATGACGATGCGAGTTTGACACCCCTGTCTTAGGTCATTAGCAATTAGGTAGCAATTATATATAAAACTTCCTTTTCCACAACTATTGCATATGTTTCATCAGAAATACTGGCTGGATCAGAAACTGTGTTTTACTTTATCTAAGGATCAGCAAAATGATGACCTTGGGGGCCAACCTAGTCAAAATATCCCTGGTAAACATCTGCAGAATCCAAAATAATATTTAAAAGTAAATATATTTGAGAAACCAGGAACATCAGATAAAAAAACATGTTAGGAGAAGAGAGCTAATGAGACAAAAATATGGGGACATTGAAAAAGGCATTCTCAGTCTTGATAGTAGCACTGACTTATCCATGAGTTCATCCATTAACGAACAGTTATGTGAGGACATTGGGAGCACACCAATCTCCTTTTTTAGATAAACATCTGTGCAAAAACAAAAAATGCATAGGAAAAAAAATGTTCTAAAACTAAAAAGGCAGGGTACAACAATTTGTCCAATTCTTTAATTGTCCAATTATGCTTTCATAATCTTTCACTTCACTATAAAATATAACCATCAATTGAAATACAAAAGAAACTGCATTCTGTTTCTACTTAAATTTACACAGGTTTTTTTTCTTCACTAATACTAGGGGAGCAGCTGGAGTGAGGCATCAGCTTTGTGTTATCTTGCCCATTGGAGAGCATAACAAAGCAACAGAATAGAACAGAAGCTATAGAACAGACAGAACAAGCTGATGAAATAAAAAATTAAAATTCAGAAGGTGCTCAATAGGGAAATTATCTTGAGAATATTATATTCAATTATTGACTTTAGTCACATTAACAATTCTATCTCACCTAAAAGGTCCTTCAGATTGTATATCTCTCAATAGAATGCAACTACAGGATTTACATATTTCATTTTAAAAAATCACTCTTTCCTACTTGAAGAAAAATTGGAGAGATGAGCATGTATGAGTCATTAAGCTTTTAAGTGATACACTAATCCCTTGTCATACGCTCCTGTAATTCCATTACCACATTGGGGGGGGGGGGGATATCCTCAAGTACAAAGCGAATGGCATTTGATCTACATACTATTAACAAGGTTCATAAACAAAAATGGTTGCAATTTTTTGAAAAAAATATTAAGCATATTAGCATGCCAGTTTAAGTGTAAAACTAATTGTAAGGCTGATTTTGGTTTGTGCATATTTGCAAATGGCATAGAAACATACAGAACACACAGCAAGAATTCAGTATATATTTTAGGTGGTGCCTCACAAATCCTTCTTCTTTAACATTTTATTTAAAATGTGACATGATTGCCTATTAAGTTCTACAATGCTTTTAATACAATTAAAAAAATTAAAAACAGAGCAATACCCAAAGTAATACAAGTCAAAGAATTAATGGACAAAGTTAAGACATCTGCTTTTCAATAACTGAATCAATAACAATACAGTAGCAGTCAAAACTATAAATTATCTAATACAAAGCAGAAATCTGGAAGAAAGTCAGGGAAAGTCAATGATTCTTGGAAATTTTCTTGAAGACTTTGCATTTTCAGTTTCAAGTACATTTTAGAGATGCAAAAAGAGGTTCTTTTTCAAACTCAGAGAGTGAATTGTTCCTCAGAAGCTACTTAATGCATTTAAAATATAAAACAATTTGAAAGTCAGCTAATGCAAGACTTACAACATACTGTAAGTGTTCATATCAATACACAGGTGCTACATTCTGTGCCAATTAGATTTTTCAAACCATAAAGACATCACTGCAAGAATACAGAAGAAATGTAACTAATGGAAGTATATGAATGAATAAGTAGATTAGTGATCTTATCTTTTTTCTAAACATGTTTTCTGTGTTTCTTACCATTTCTTACCACAAGATTGGCTTTGCTTGATATCCATCAGATCCATCTTTTAAAAGTGTGTAAGTCCATCAACATGAACAAAAGTATGTCCTCAACTACACAGTTCACCTGATCAGCGCTGAAGAAATAAGATTAATTCATAGGATTAGACTCAAGACATTTATTTTGCTGCTGAAATAAATACCATGATGATATGTGTCTTCAGTCCATGAAAAGGCATAGATACGAAAAGAATTTGATTGTAGTTTGATAATTGCAGTTGTATTTCATTATACTTCTGTACTAGAGAATTGTTTAGTGGACACAGGGCAGGCACACACAACACTCATATATTTAGTGAATATAGAGATGTTCCGCTAAACATAGAACTTCCCTTAAGAGATATCAGATAAAGTTCTATCACATTTCTTCACTATTTCACTTCACTAAGAAATTACTTCAAGATGAATGTAAGATCTCTCTATTCAACATAAATACAACCCTCTTAACAAAAAAGGAGCTTTGGTATAAATTGGAAGTCCATTACTTTTTAGTTTTTCACTTTCTATAAACATATTTTGTTAATTAATGTCAGAAAGAAACTTGAAAGGCATCTGATGTGAGATTTCCCTTTTACATTATGCTCTAAAATTCATTCTGAAAACCACTCGTGTGTACAAATTCTGGTATTCGCCATTTCCTCTATCTGTTGTTCTTTCAGGTAATCACCAGATTATCAAACAAGTCTTCCATCTGTCAGGTATGGATGTCCATTTTCAATATGAGATTACCTATATAATTAACCCCAAACCCTTTTGAACAAAACAATAGATACTATTTTCAGAATCTACCAGGGACTGATTTTTTTTTTAAGGCCATTTAAAGGGCCTTTAATTGATGTAATTAAGTTGGCATGGATAAGCTTGTGTATTTGCATGTCCCATTGCTACCCTTCCCATTTGAAATTTAAACCCTGCATGTTTGCCTATTAATATATGTGGACATATTTTGATGTACAAAACCCTTTTAATTGAAAGTCTGTCTCATTCCATGGTGCTATGTGGTTATTTGCCTATTGGTTCTAATGTTTATCCTCTGCATTTTCTATATGACTGTCAAATCTGAAGTATTAGGTTTTCCAGGCTTCCTAAGCAAGGTATTCCTAATGTCATATTAAATAAAATATCAAGTTCAGCATTTTGAATGCATCGAGGAAAAAAATAACTAATTAAAATTTACAATGCATGACAAACATTTTCAGTGGTATTATGTACATAGCTGAAAATAAACCAAATGTCTTTTACTCACGGGACTGATTGCATCCAAGTGGCCTAGACTGAAGACATTTTTTTAAACGATCTGGCTAATACTTACAAAATAAATCAAAATAAGTAAATATTTCCTTCCATGCAGGAGTTTTTGTGTTATTTTCCAGATAAGACCTTGAAAACATTTTATATTTTTTTGTATATAGGCTGTATTTCAAACTGTATTTATATAGATTCAACCAAAAAGAAGTGTAATCTGGAATGATGCTTTTCATCCATTGATAAATCTCATATTTCAGTACATATAACAAACAAAAATGAGTATCTTGACCTAAATCCTAAATAAAGCATAAGGATTAAATAGCGAGGGTTATCAGATCTGGGCTGCAAAATTCCAGACAAATCACCAGATGATAGCAAATGACTAGAATTTCCTATTTTTTCTATTGTCTTTTAATGGTTGCTGGTCTTACTATATTATAACCACCCAATGATTTAAAAAGAAAGACATATAAGTATCAAAAGGTTCCTATTATTGGATCAAATGATCAGTCCTCCTAACCCAAAATTATCAGCAATGATTGGCACAATTTTCCATGATTTTAGTTAGGACTTTTTTCCAGCCTTAGTTGGAGATACCAGTTATTTAAACTGGGGCTTTCTTTTTACACAGCATAAGCTTTGTGATGCTGTGCATGCTTCTAAAATGATTCAGAAGTTGCTTTGGATCCTAAACATGCAAAAACTCTCTGCTGGTCATTAAACCAGCCTGACTTTTTGAAGTTTCCATGTAACTCAGTGGAAAGAGGGGAAGAGAGAGATGATAATGTTTTAAGGAACCTAGTCATCAAAGCTAATACAGCTATTAAAACATCAGGACCATGATTTCTGCCTAAGGCAGGAAGCCGAAATGAATGTATCTATTTTAATTAATTGCAGAAACGTCCCCCACTCACACCTGCATGAAGTCCAAAGCATTTAATCTACCAGAACCCATAGTGCATCACAGTCAACAAAACCGAGTATTGTATGGTGCAGGCTCCACCTTTTTGTATGTGCAGCAACATGGCACACTCCACCCACCATACTGCCAATTTTGACACTTCTATAGATGCCATCTACCTAACCTGAATCATTTTCAAAGCATACACTGTCTCTATGTTCTGTTCTGCACATGCTTTCTCTCCTTCTTCCTGATTACTATTATACCCATCCTTAGATTTAATCTGGATACCAAGCACCAAGTGATTTTTACATTAGCATGCTAATGTTCTTGAATATGTTAGCAATTTAAGATGAATCTTTATTCTTTATTTTCTTTATTTTTAGTCTTTATTTTTTTCTAGCTAAATAACTTTTGATCTAAGTAACCTGATCTCTATCCACTTATCCACTGACATGTTATTATGGAAATTAGAATTGTAATTGAATTAGAGTGTGTGTGCAGAGATGGACATATATAGATATAGATTAAACATAATGCAGTCCATGGGCTAATTTTAAACTAGATTTTAAACTTTTAGCAAAAATCCAGTTTTAAAAAGTTTATTTATCCTGTTTTATTATTTTTATAAATATACTCAAGAGTGTAGTTATATTCTTCCATAATAGAAATCCTGTGAACTGAGTAAATCTGAGACAGAGTGTTTGACCCCAAATTCTCCAGTTGTTTTCAGGCCTAAGGTGGTGGTAGAATTTACAGTCTCCCAGCTTCTAGACCTGGTGTCTTAACCACTAGAATAAACTGGCTCTCTTAATGTCTCTTTTAGATCTTAAGAAAACTGAAGTTGAAAGCCAAATCTTTCTTTAAGGGTAATTGCAATAATCTTTGAACCTAATGCATTTTGTAAGTTTACTTGTTAGTACAAAGAAAGAGAGAAATCTTTGTTATTTCCATAAAAACATCCTCATACAAATATGCTATGTAAGGATTGAACAGGCCATCACAAACTATTGTTATAGTATTTGGTTAACTATTACTTACTTAATGAGTGGATAATATGTTATGAATTGTATAAAAAATGGGTATACAAAATGACAAGAGGTCATTGAAAGAACTAGAGTTATATGTAATTTTAAACCAAATTCCATTTGTAGCATTATTACTCTTAACATACAAATGTTACCACTTTGATTTCTGCATTTCACAATATCTCTGTTTTGAATCATTCTTCATGAATACTCACAAACTGTAATGAGACTTTTTGCTATTCAGCACTACTATAATATTTTAGTAAGCTACCAACCTTTCTGCAGGGAATCTAAATATAGCCTGAAATACAACCAATTGTACTTTTTCTCAAAGAAGCCACTTACCTGCTATTAGTATTATGGAAGGTTCAGGTTAATGCTCCCTTTGTTCAGGATATGAAGACCTGGAACACGGAACATGATTTAAGGGGCTGTTCCAATTATACAGCAGTTTCTCCCAGTGCACTCAGCTATATTAATTCTCTTTTTCTTTAACAATTATATAATGCTACCTCATTCTACTTCAAATGAAATGCAAGACTAATTAAAATGTTGATTATGTTCATGATGATCTTTTTTATGGCTTGGAGTTGTTTTAGAACACGTTTTCTTCTTCTTTTTATTAAACATTTCTTTGAGCAGATATAAAAATTGTTCTGGTTGCATGTGCCAGGATTTGTTATCACTGGCCATCTGAAGAGACCCATTCTCCAGGCTGATCCCACTGCCAATATTCCCCTGGTCTGCTATTTATTTTCTCCCATCTTGCTACTGCCACTTGTCTACCTGTCTCCCCAAAACAACTGAATAGTGATAGAAGGAGCAGCTTGTCTTCTTCTTCTGCTCTCTTTTTGTGTTATTATGAATTGAGCTTAAAGAAAAAGAATAATAACACAGGAATAGATAAATAACCAACAGCCACAAAAGTTAATTTGCCCACACATTTAAATTGGAGTCAATGATGCTGTAAATATGGGATACAAATCTTTAAACATTATTATTGAGGATATAAATCTATCAGAAGGCACTTGTTTAGTGTGAGCTAAAATTATAAAACATTTCCAATTAAATGCATTGATTACATTCTTTTCAGACATATGTTTCATATGTACTTCATTCTTTTAAAAACTTTTCAAGAAGCTGATAAATGCATAGAAATGAACCATGGCTGGGAGTTTGGTTAGATTCAAGTGATTATAGCTCAACAACTGATATATTCACATAACAGCTAGTTTCCTTTATTTTGAAAAAAAAAATTAATATAAATGATTCGTTATTTTAGTCAGACTCCAAAGGAAATGGCAGCATAAATAAAAGACTTCCATCCATTGTGGAGGATGAGGAAGAAGAGGAAGTCATGGCAGAAGAGGAAGCAGCAACTCTTTCCCCAGTTCACACAAGAAGCACAGCCTCTCAACAAAAGAAATCGGGAAGCAATAAAAGTTATCTGGGGATAAACTTGAAACAGTTGGCCTCAGGTACTGTTCCCTTCCACTCACCCATCCGAGTTTGCAGTGCAACCTCATCTAGAACCAAGCATGAAACTGAACTCCATTACTATTCCAAACGGAAAGAGAAAAACTTGGAGCTGCATCTTTCATCACTAAACAGCATCCTCCCTCCTGACCTCAGCCCTCGGTAAGCATCAGGAAAGCCTTGCTGAAATAACACATTCATGAACCATTGTTTTTGCATTTCACTAAGACATTTTTCTATTTCTTGGTGTTGTTTCCATTTACATTGCTGTTTCCACAGGTCTAAAAGAAGTGTTTTATTGGTATTTTATTTTGGCTGCAAAACTGTCATGGGGATTATCATTATGTTCATTAAATGGGGCTGGAATACATAGAAGATTGGGCCCAAAATTTATTATCTGACTGCACTCACAAATTTGCCAATGACATATTTCATTAATAATAAGAATAACTGAAGTTCATTATTCAATTTTGTTGGGTTGTTAGAATACCATAAGCTTTGGCAGCACTATGTCTTCAGCCATCACTTATTGAACCTTGCTTTTAAATACCGTGGGTTTTTTTTATGTGTGTGTGTGCATGCATGTGTGTGTGTGCGTGTGTGTGTGGAAAGAAAGAGAGAGAGAAACAGGGAGATACGCCTTTAAAGAATGGATATTTTGATAGCTATGAGAAAATCTAGCAACTAAAATCCATATACAAATCAATAGAATATTGATTTACCTCATTTTATTTTCAGTATTTCTTTTAAAAAATCTATTGCAATCTGAAATGCAGCATCCCACAGATGTTTCTGAATGATTCTCATACAGAAAAAAAAAATCCCATGATGTATAAAAATTATATGACAGGTTTTTAATAAATTGCTATAATCAGGGCACAAACAGGATTAGTGGACGAGTATATTCACAAGGCTGATTTTATCATCCATAATAGCCTGTTACCTAGTTGCTGTTTAAATTTGCTCCTTGTGAAAGAGAAACAAACCAATAAGGCAATGCTAATTGTAGTTTCCCTTTCTATCTGAATCAGAAAACCATGGCTAGGCATTTGAAGTAAGTTGGAATGTAAAGCTAAACAAACTAAAAACAAATATATATTGTTAACTCTGCTTCTTGATTAATTTTCCCATACATAACAGCGCAAAGCAATTGCATATGGCTGTCTCAAACTAATTAATATCACAGCTTTAGCCAATTCTTGATCATTTTCATGCAGCCCCATATGACCTCATTTGAAGATGCAGTTATGAGTCTTGCTGAGCATACTTTGGTGGACTCACTCCAACCTTTAATTCAGGATCTAACCACATGTAACATTTGCACTGCTCTCTGATTGGCTTCATGTCTAAAAGGTGGCATGTTATTATCACTAACAGCGCAACTGATTAATTTCTGGCACAGCAAGAGCATAAGCAGAAATGTTGTATGTAAAATATAAGTGCCTGGAAATAAGTGGTTTCCCATTAGTAATTCTTGCTTCATATCACCTCTTGTTGGGTTAAATTGTACAGAGAAGAATCCATTGCCCCTTTTGCCTAGTCTTTTAAAGTGAGTCAAGGATGGCCTTGCAATCCTTCTCACATCAGTTAGTCATTTTAAAAAGCTATCAAACTAAAAGCAGCACAGAGTTAAAAACCTGGTTGGCTTGTTATATTTTTGGTCTAAGGTCAGATGATTGGAGCATCTGTCAGGTCACAATGGTGCAGAAACTCTGTCTTTAAGCACAATTGCAGGATGCTGTGAATACACTTGAAAGTCTGATTCATAAGCAAGAAAATCATGATACATGCAAGTGTCGAGTTCAAAAACATGATGTGATAACCTGAGCGGGTGGCTGTGATGTGACGTTCCGGGTTTTGGTTTGGCTCCGAGTTTGAGGCCTGGATATGTTCATGGCATGTGTCTGTTTGCTCAGGATATCATATCACAGAACTCAGGAGGTTACACCACAAAACCTCAGGATGTTGCAACACAGCCAACGACCCAGGAGATTACAGCACAAGGCCCAGGATGTCACAACAATAGAACTCAGAAGGTCATCACACAGCCCATTACCCAGGTCGTTGCAACACAGGAGGCTGATAGACACACAGCCAATACCTCAGCCACACATGTTCTTAAGAAAAAGCCAGCCAATTTGCAAACATCGACTCCATCAACCAATCAAGAAATAACAATACAGCCAACCTCCCTACCAGTATATATTGGGAGACGGCAGCTCCAATCACGTTATCCTCGCACAAGTACGAAGCCAAAAGCACCAGCCTGAAGATGGTGAGTGGGACCTCATCGAAACGTTGCCAAGATGCTCTCAATCTTACATGGGAAAAGACCCAAACACGTCAAGACCTGCATACCTGTACCATGAAAATCTATGAAAACATATATCTATATCTGTGTGTGTGTGTGTGTGTGTGTGTGTGTATGTATGTGTGTGTGTGTGTATGGTATTCAGCTTTCTTTGGGTATTTTCCCAAGTTGTTATAGTTGTGCTTTTAAAGTTGTAGCAACGTTTTGGCAGAATCTCATCTGCCATCATCAGGCTTCTGTTGCTACAACTTTAAAAGCACAACTAGAACGACGTGGGAAAATACCCGAACAAAGCTGAATACCATACATATAAATACAAAACAGACAGAAAAATAGCAGCCATCCTAAGAAACCCCAAAGATAAAACTGACCTGGAAAACCAAGGCATATATGAAGTCCCCTGTGCATCATACCCTGCCACATACATTGGACAGACCAATAGAAGAATAAGTACCCACCTGGATGAACACAAAAATGCAGTAAAAAAGCTGGAACACACTTCCTCACTAGTCCAACACTTGAAAGCAACAGGTCATAACATCGACTTCAATGGCACCAAAAACGCTAGCCACTATAGAAAACCCCAGCCACAGAATTATCAGAGAACCCATAGAGATTGAAAAAAGACCTGAAAGCATGAATAGAAGAGATGATTCCACCAGACTGTCATTTATTTGGAAGCCTGCACTCACAAACAAAAAAATCTCCACATCACAAGCCAGGCAAACACCTGGGCACAAACAGATCCCCCCGATACCTCCAGCTCAAACACACCCCAAACAGGCACCCAGATGAAATCTAGCTTCCTACTAAATGATAGCTGTCCATTTGCTTGGAGCCAAGCCGTACTAAAAGCCTCCAATACAGGAACACAATGTTGCCAGCCAATCAAGACAAAAAAAGCCACAAAACAGACAGAAGATATTAGAAACACCAATCAAGCAGAACACAGCAAACTCCAAGACCAATAAACACAGACCAAGACTCCCAACCAATCAGGATGAAGAAAAAAACATTCTGGCACAGCAGTAGTCTAGCCCCAAATTTAAAACTGAAACGGCTGTGAAAGTCTGACTCACAGACGAACACAATACAGAAGCCTGATGATGGCAGATGAGATTCTGCTGAAACGTTGCTACAACTTTAAAAGCACAACTATAATGATGTGGGAAAATACCCGAACAAAGCTGAATAATATATGTATGTGTGTGTGTATGTATGTATATGTATATGTATATGTATATGTGTATGTATGTATGTATGT
>NW_020769346.1:6707616-6722308 GCF_900518735.1 Pseudonaja textilis | reverse complement strand
TATATTCAGATTCCGCATGGTATTCTCTTTTCTCAATTATATTCTAAATCATCTATTTATTTCCAAGGTATTAATCTGTTCACTTAAATTTTGGGAGCTGATAATAGTCTTTCCATCGCAATTCTCATAATTCATTTTAACTTTATTCATCACTTTATTAAATATCAATTAATATTCTTATAGTAAATTCCCATTGCCATATCTATTTCAATCAAATCTATATCTAGTTTAATAGTAATCCTGAAAAAAATCAATCTTTTCTATTTTTAAATCTATGTGTGTCTTTTATGTTTAGTTTCAACAGTCAATGTCTATAAGTCTTTGTTTCCAAGTTTCCTTCTGTTAATTTCTTTTCCAACTTTTTTTCAAAGTCACCAAACAATCCCGGGGTAATTTCTTCATGTATCTCTTTTCTGTAATGTTCTAATATTTCATTTTGGGTTTTTTTAATTTTATTATAGTAGAATTTCTCTTATTTCATTTCACATTCCAATTTTAAATAAACCAAGCACTTTTCAAAGAGACACTGAAATTTTTCCTTTACCACTAGATGGCGTTTCTAATTCTGTTTTCACATTTCACCCTTTATTTTTCACTTTTTCCCTTTTATAAGTTTTTATTAATTTTGCTAATTCCAATTATTATCTGTTATTTCTTTTTAACACATTCAATTCCAGCATTTGATTAATGCCTATTGGTGCCAAAATCCAAATAATTATCCAGTTCAATTTCCAAGTCTTTTTTTTTTTTAGAAAATTTTTATTGGGTTTTCACAAAACATAATAGAAATAAATCATCTTTTTTTAAAAAACAAATTTTATTAATTTTTGAAATCAATACACAAACAAACAAAACATAGAATGTAACAACATAAGAGATCTTTTTCTGGAAAAACAAATAAGGCATCTTATTTAAAAACAAAATAATTCCAAATCATCATATTTCCATACAAACACAATTTAATATGTGTTCAACTTCATATCTTTTCCCAACTTCTCTTTATTTCTCCCTTTCCTTATATTCAATTATATTTCTTTTACCTTGAATTATATATATTCATTGTATCCATCTGCCTTATTTACAATTTCATTATTCTCTTCCAACGTTCTTCTAGGGTTTTAATTCAAACATAGACAGACATAACACAAAACATAAATACATAAAACTTCTTTTTGGAAAGCGGCTTACCCCGGGTTACATCTTTTTGTAGAGACATAAATCAAATTCATGCTCACAAATATACCATTTCATATCTTATTTAACATTCTATATTTTCTATGTTTTCTCTCTTCTATTCACTCTCTTAATTCTACTTTATTTATTTCACCTCAGTTTAAATAATTTTACTTGCATCTTTTGTCTGTTCACTTTCAACGATCTATTTTTTCTTTCTTTCTTTCTCTATCTTTTCTTTCTAATACAATATTTTTCCTGTGATCACTGGTGGAAGTATGACAACTTTTTATCTTTCCCCTAAATTAAACACTTAGAATAATACATACTTTCCATGCTGATTCTGCTTAATACATTCTAAATACTACATTTTGAAATAATCAAACAAAAAAAGGAGTATTGAAGTTTATAATATAGTAAAAACGATATTTCTTAGGAAATTCAACTCTATTGTTAAATCTTAAACATTTTTATAAATTCCCTTTATTGCATTATTAACTCATGTAATACTTCAATTTTCTAACTCAGTTTCAAATACTAATATCTACAATATAGTCTTATGTACTTTCGCAGAATCATTTTTTGTTATATTTTACCCTTTATCTCTGAAAAAACCTTTTTTTAACATCTTGTTTCAAACCTTTATGACTTCTCTTTGCTTTTTCCCTTCCTTTCTTATCATTCCTAGCCTTTTTGCTCCCCCCCCCCCATCTCTCAAACTCCACTCTCTTAATCCTCCCTCTTTGTTGTATTTCTCTTTTCTGTTGCTTTCTGACATTATTTCGATTTTTCTTATTTTTCCCTTTCTTGGTTGCTTTTTTAAGTTCTGAATTCTTCATTCTCTTTCCCCCGCCCCTTCTGTTTTCCTCTTCCACTAAGATTATTTGTCCATTAAAGATGGCTTCTTCCCAACCTTCTTCTTCATCCTGTTGTTGTATTTCTTGATTAGTAGAAATCGCCTTTTCTAAAAAGTGGAAAATAGATCCAGAAGAACCCTTGCCTTCTTGTTATTCTTCTTTCAGCTTTTGAAATTCCATTTGTAGTTCTTCAACTGATAATGCCATTTTTTAAAAAAGACAACCCAAATGTTTTTGATCTTTCAAGAAATAGTTCCCAAGAATCCCAAAGTCACAAAGCAAATCCAAATCAGAACAAATTTATTTATGCTAAATTTCATTTAGCACTTTCTTCTTTTTATATTTTCTCTTCCTGGGGTAGAATTCAATTACACAGATCCAAAATAATTTTCTAGAAGTTTTATCACCATTTATTTCTAGTCTTATAAAGTCCAAGCAGTCTCCTTCAATACAATCTTAAAGTAAGTTCTTTACCTCTTCCCTCCCACTTATAGCAAAAAAAAAAAAGATTAAGAAATTTTTTAGTTTTTAATTCCAATATTCAAAGATCTTTTACCTCCTTGGCTTTAAGTTTCAGGTTTGTTGTGCCCAAGCAGGTTTTCCAGATTCCCTCTGCTATTTCCATGGGGAGGGAGAGTGAGAGAAAATAACTTTCCCTTTTACTTTTCTTCCGCCACTTTTACAGCCTTCTTTGGGAAACAATGTATCCTTCAAGTGGTTTAATTTCCAGGGTATTTAAGAGTTCCTTGTTGTCCCGGTTCAGCCAAAAAAACCTTTCACTTTCTCCAGCTTCTTCCTGCACAAACCTTACCCGGCTGCAGGCTTCTTTGTGGCAGCCATTGCTGACTGCTGCTTCACCGCCTTGGGAAAAAGGAGTTTTGCTGGCTGGGGAGGGGGTTTGTGATACCCCCAAGCCTCTGTCTGGATCTCCTCTCTCTTTGGTTGCCTCTATGGGGCAACCATATCCTCCAGAACCAAGTGGATTGGAGGAACTTCGGCGGCAAGCACAGCAGGAACTGCGCACGATCGTGGATTCCTGCTGCCGCCAAAGCCTTGCAACACCAGAAGCCCCTCAATTTTTATAGTCAAATGTTTTCCTCTAAATTTTCCAAATTATTTCTTTTCAAAGTTCAATTTCATAAATTTCCAATTTCCTTCTTCCTCTCTCTGTTTGCTGATTCTACAATCTTTAATAAAAATTATTTCTTTTAATTCTGGGATTCTTTTAATGTCCAAGTATTTCACCTGGCCCACACACCACACCAACACAGTCTTAGTTACCTGGACTGCCTCCCATCTTCATGGTGGCCATTTTAGCCCACCTCTGCAGCTTGTCTTCATAGGGGGTTTTCCTTGCTGGGGAGGGGAGATGCAGCTCCCCTCAACCCAACAAGTGGCCCCATTTCTTCACCAACCCTACAAGGTGGTTCTGGTCCTGATTGGGATCCTCCAATGAGAGAGCACAGAGTGAAACCGCTCATGATCGCGAATTCTGGCCCAATGAGATGGGAGAACAACCGTAAGTTTCCAATAAAAATTCTCTTCTATTCTTAACTTTATTTATTTATTCTTATTAACTACACCTTGAACAAAAGTTAAAATATTTATTAATTTTTTTAACAATCCACATAGTTCTTGTTTAAAATTGGGAGTGAGGGAGGAAAGAAGGAAGGAAGGTAGCAGTGCTGAAGTTCAAATGGCAATGAATTTCAGTGTTCTATTATACTCACTCTATGCATGTAGAGCTGTATGCATATAGTTATTAGTGAAAGGGTCTTTTGTGAGTAGATATATAGTCATAAATACATATATAGGCTGTGTTGAGATGGATCTGCCTATGCCCTGCTCATTTTCACACATAGGTAGTCTTCACTTAACAATTGGTAACTTCAAGACTGTTTGAACTTACACCAGTCCTGCCCAGAACCCAGTTCCAAAATTACAATGGCTGCCCATCCCCATTGACAGCCATGTGATCAAATTTTGGCCCTTCATGCATTTACAGGATTTACAAGATACTGTAAATCACATTACTGTGGTTTTTGGCATTTTTCTGGTTTCCGGTACTTAATTCCAGTTTCTCATTGCAACTGTCACAAGAAAGTTTGTAAAATCAGGCAGTCACATCACCCATTAACAATCACTACAACTTACAGAGAGGGGTGAGATTCAGTTTTTTTAACAACCAGTTCTGTGCGTGTGGCTTAGTTGGTGGGTGTGGCTTGGTGGTCATGTGACTGGGTGGGCATGGCTAACTTGACATCATTCATGTCAAGGGATGCTTCTCCTCACCTGGCCTCTCATGATAGTGGGGATATTGCAACAATCATAGGTGTGAAAAATGGTCATAAGTCACCTGTACAAAAATACAAAAAGCTTATTTGCTTGCAAAAAGCTGCCCTAAATATCAATCATTAGATTAAAAATACCTGCAAGCCAGAGTTACAAATCAGGCAGGGTACCATAGCATCTTGAGGAATGAAAATAGTTAAAATGCAGTGATAACTATCAAGCAGCCAACTCTTGCTCATAAAGTGAACCCCTTTAGCAGAGAGGTCATTTAAGCCCTCCAGAAAAAGCACATCCAGGAAAAGCAATCCTTAGATCCATTTGCACCATTTAAAGATATCAGTTGGTCTCGCTCACCTCATAAGATACCCTAAGGAAATCATCCAGATTTAAGGAAAGGTCACATACCACCCAGAAAGGCAGTAAAAAATTCAGTGCCAAGCTTGCATCTTGCCTCTTGGAAATATAACCCAAAAGGACAGGGCCAGATAGTACTAAAGCAGTGAGGAAGATCCCCTCCCCAAATAGAAAAAGAAACCATGAGGCAGGAAAAAATTCAAACACAATACAAATAATTAAATCACAACAATAGCTGTTGCTTGTTGAAGATGAATAGGGAAAATTATCCCATCAATAAACACAGGATTAAACATCACCAAGCACATAATTAACCTTCACAAAAACCAGTTTTAGACCAAAACTTAGAAAGGGTATGTAAACTCACATTTAAATGTAAATCTTTCTAGCTAGCCAAGAAGCCTTGATGAGTGTCACTCATCTTGGTTCCCTGTCACTAAAAGCTCTGCTTCATTATTCAATTATTTCTTCAAAGTGCTGATTGCCCAAAGTATTCCCTCCCAACCGCAGTGTTAAAATTCCTTCCCCTTTAAGAAAGGCAAGCCTCAAGAAGCTCTGGAGACAGTAAGTCTAGGCTGTCTGCCAAGAATGTAATAAGGGTGGAAAAAAACAAAAGGAGATTGCTTCTAACTATTGGTTCTCCGAACTGCTTAGAAAGTTTACAAGGGACTGGATAGAACCAGTAGAATCCCACCCCTGCTTACAGCTGTAATTTGAGGTTCAATTACAGTAGTCTAGGATTACCTGTACAAGTTTAATATATTCAGTTTAAATATTTGCAAGGTAGAGATGGTTCTAAAATTCAGTTGAACATTCATTTGCAAACTTCCATTGTAGCTTTAAATATTTTGAGAAATTAGAATGTCAGTGAATTACTGTATCAATCAATAAATGTCTGTCATACAGTTTAATATTCATTTGTTTGCTATTTTGCATTTATCATATTAGATGGCAAATACCTATTGTTTTCCTGTATAAAGCAAGTATACTGGTACAGCTTCAGCATTTTTGTAGCATTCATAGCACAGCTATCAATTTTCCAGCTGAAGTTCTCATAGCAGTAACACAGCTGCTTCTATGCTTAGGGCAATTAGTTCCTCTAAGAAAACTTTTTGCCCCACATTTTAACTGTTCATGTACCAAAGTCTGAACAATCGTAAGACAGGAATGCAAATATTGAAGCCACTGTAACATACATAGAGCCATCTTCAAGCTCTTCTATTCACTGACAAATAAACAAACCCACCAACCATGAGAAGGGCAAAAAAAAAAACCCATAGCATGTACTATGGGGCCAAGGTGCCATTCTTTTTGTGAGAGAGAATAAGCCTATGTATCTTTTGAAGATCCAAGCAAGTTTTTCTCTAGGATCAATAAGAAAAATAACTCAGGACGCATATTTCTGAAACCTCTTAAGAAAATTATGCTGAGGTGGAGATGGGGTGGGGATCTCTAATAGCTTTTCATTAAACTAGAATTTCAGGAGAAATAGAAATTCAGGTAAAAATGAATCAATGAGTAGCAGGAAAGAGTTAGCTAGGATGGTTCTCTAATCTTTGGCATCAAGTTTTGATATCTATTTTATAATCTCTACACACACAAGATTTAGCTAAGACTAATATATCATTAAAAGCTTCTGTCTAACTACCTCTGAAAATACTTGACACTCCTTATCCTCTGAATCTTGTCTTTTTGGATAATTTCCTTTGAGAACTCTTTTCAGATACTGTGATTTTAGTGGCACTATAAGTTTATTTCTTCAACAGTACTTGTTTTTTGCATGAATCCACCTAATTTAAATTTTTAATTTCTCTTAATGTTAATATGAAAATAATTACCTTACGTCTTTATATATTATATGGATTTTTGCACAAACTTTTCTAGGATGCATATTTTTATTTTTGGCATACTTCGGCTCAGAATTCTATAAAGTACAAATTTTAATTAAATGTATTGCTTAAAAATGACAAATTCTATAGTTCACATTCAAATGCAAAATATATATTTCCTTCATCCCTAGGGTGCATTTTTAAATGTTTTTAAATATAATTTAACAACAATAACAACAATAATAGAGAAAACAAATAAAAATTAGCCTCAAGATTAGCATTATTGAAAAACATATTGATAAAACTTTCTAACCTCAAATGATGCCAATAATATTTCGTGCAACATTGCAGTCAGATGATCATAACCCACCAATGAGAATTATTTAAAAAAACATACAAATTGAAGTATCACTAATCATCAATCTTACTTTACTTTGTTCTTATAAGAGTTTAGGTTCAAATAATGAGATTCATATTGTAAATATTACATTGCTCCAAAAAAGTATACATTGTTTATATTATATTTTAACATGAGTGGATCAATGAGGTTTGTGAAAATAGTCCAAACTTAAGTTTTGTTCCGTTTTGTTTTGGGGGAAAAATAGGATTGTTGATGGAACAGAGGATGATGGCAACGATGAGGAAAACCAGGCATTTGAGTTTGACTCTGAACAATTGAGGCAAGAATCCAGATCATCTCCCATCATTGGGGGTTAGTGCTATAGTTAACCACTTTACCCATTATTCATAATGAATCTTTTTGGAGAGGAATGCATTTTTTTGTATTGCATATTGTGAGAAAAATCCTTACCTGTAAGTGGAGTGGCATATGAAATCCTACCAGAATGAAAAGCTGCATTCCTGTTGCTTAATAAATAAATGAGCAGATTTTGATATTATAAATATTGCCATTCCAAATCAAAGCTACCTTCTGAAAGACTTTAGAAACTGTAGAAACCAATACAACAATAGTGAATTAGGACAGTAACAATATTTGTCTAATAGTTTACTATTTTGAGTAATTGACATAATTGATTAATAGTGTCCAGAATGAAATGCTATAAGGCAAGAGTCCTCAAAATAGGTCCACAAGCCATATACAACCTGCTGAAGCCATTAATCTGGCCTGTGAGGGACCACAGGTTGCCCCACCCACATCACCCCACCTACCTGCCATCTCCCACCCTTCAGCTGAGCTCAGGACTTACCTTTGTGAGCCACGTGGGGGTACTCAGCAAAATGTTTCTGAAACCACTTTCTATTTAAAAGTTGCTTTCAGTTTGCATTCTGGAAGAAGTTACTTTAAAATCGCAGTCTTAGATCATCAGGGCACCTTTACTTTATGAAATGTTCCCTTTGGGAGAGCTGTAATATTTAATACTAATAGAAGAAATATATTAAAAATGTGATTAATATGCATGGTTACCACTATTTATTTATTAATCAATAAATCAAATTTAGATATTGCCCATCTCACTCTCAGAGTGACTCTTAACATTTAATAATATGGTTTGTTCTGCCTCTGTCCACTGCCCTATTTTGAAACAGAGCTCACTCTCCTGGATTAAC
Organism: Pseudonaja textilis; assembly: GCF_900518735.1. The sequence continues at coordinate 6,714,234 of NW_020769346.1, read as the reverse complement.
TCCAAAGTAATCGCACACACACACACACACACACACACCAAAAAAGAACCCAGCTAAAACTTGATACACAGCACCAAAAAACTTTGGGTCCAGCCAAATACAGTGTTGTCCAAATCTTAGCAGATTATCTTCACCAATAATAGAAAAGATGGTCTGCCAATTCTGAGGCTTTGTTAATTCTAATTTTTCTAAGGTGGAAACTTAGGCATGAATGAAATACCTCAAGAACTATGGAAGAATCCCAATGTAAATTATTCTCAGGCTACATAACATACAAGAAACAAATGAGGGCTTCCTTTGAATTAGAAAAATAAAAGTGCCTTATACTGTTTCAACATACTCAGTATGGTTGCTAAATTAATTGTCTGACTTGATGAATTATAGTGCATTATAAACTAATCAAATGAAACACATACCACACAAACAATGTTATGTGAATATAAGACTCAAAGTCTTCATTAGAAGCCACATAGATTTCTGATCTAATGCCATAACATCTAACACAACAGAATATATGACATCTGCAGTACATCATTTAAATATTAAATTTCAGCTCCCAGCTCAAAAAAGATTTTATATTTTTGAATCTGTGGTCATCATGATTTTTCCTGTCTTTATGAAATTCCAAGTTGTTGGAAATGCACTTAGTTTTAAATGCTAGTCTTGATAAAGTTGGTACACAGTTCTCTCTCTGATTACAAGAAAGCCAGGAAACAATATTGAGCTTATACATTATTAGTACATGACCTTCCTTCCTTCCTATGCATTGTTGTGATTACAGAGAATGAAGTTGGTGCTGCTGTGTTAGTTATCAAAGCAGAAGAAACAAAACAACAGATCAACAAGCTTAATAATGAGGTAAGGTCCCTTTTTGTATTTCATTGAAATTATTCTGTACATTCTGATAGCATTATAAAGACTAGCTACACACTAAGGTTCCATAAATAGCAGCTTTGGAGATAAAAATGAAATATATCTGCATTTGTATCTTACCTTAGTAGGACTGAGCATGTATTCAACAGCCAAAAAGGGTTTTTTTTTTTTCATATGATAGAATTAAGGCTGCATTTTTACAAAATAATGTACCCAGGAGTTTATCATATTAAATTCTTTTTGACTTATTTTCAAATACATCTATACAGTAAGATGTATCAAAACCCCAGGAACATAAATGCTAATCGATTCAATTATAATGAAAATATTTATTTTATGAATAAATATTATTACACAAGGAAATTTCTCTTAGCATACCCTTTTTCTTTAAAAAAAATATATATTTTAAAATTATCTATATTTCTTTAAAAATATTAGTTCTTAATCCAATAAAGATGTGTCAAAAAAATTACAGTACTCTACAGCAAACAGTTGAGATATATTATAAATTTTTTCAGAGTATATTCTCTTAGTCTGGAATTGGAACCATTTTCTATGATTCACTGGAAAAATCCCATAATGTTACGAACCTCAAAAAGATGAATTATAATTAATCTTTTTGGGGGACTGTTGAACATTCTGGAGATTTTTGAAACTCCTTAACTTAGGAGTTACACAACTGGTCACTGAAGCTTTCTCACTTTGGTCTGTAAATTCATGGAATCACATCCACTTTTTCCCTATGCCCCATTATTAGTCATCATGAACATGATAAGGAAAAAAAAAGCTGCTAATAGCAGTCAACAACCAATAACCCAAAGTCACTGAAAAAGGCAGGGAACAACAACAGCCACACAAGGCCAGGTTTTTAAAAGATTTGTAAAATAGTAGGATGATGAATATAAAATTTATATTTTTATAGTATTTTATTTTTATTGTACATAGGTTTTGTATAGTTTTATCCTTTTACTATTATAAACCGGTCAGAGTTATCCTGTGGCAAGGTGGGTGACCAATACATTTAATACATACATACATATATACAGGGGTGGGCTGCTGGGGTTTTGCAGGTGTTCGGGAGAGCCCCTTAGATAAGATTCTGTGCAGTTTGGAAAACCTCCAAATCCCACTCCTGAGTGGTCCTGCCCAGCCTTCCGCTCCCCACGTGGCCCAAATCCCCACGTGGCCTATTTTGGATGCAGGTAGGTGCAGGGCACATGCGGAGTCTCCAGGAAGGCAAAACGGGCCTCCTGGAAGTTCAGGAAGGCCAGAAATGGGCCCATTTCCAGCTTCTAGAAAGCCTCTGGAGCCCAGGAAGGGCAAAATGCCCCTCCCCCTGCCATGGTGCAGGAATATGACTAGGCCATGCCCATCATGGCCACCCCACCCAGCAACCAGAAAGAGAACCCTTTTGCTAAAAATTTTGAAGCTCACCCCTGCTCTGGATGCAGTTTCCCAGCTCAGTTATTTAATTAATTTCTATGGTTAATTGATCTGCTGTGACCAATATCTTGATGTTTAGTTTTTAATTAGTCCCATAATTTACAGACCCCTCGCATCCTGGACATAAACTGTTTCAATTCCTAATATTTTAGAAGCCTACCCCTGCATACATATATACATAAGCATTGCAAAAGAATTGCTGCATGTCATTGCTGCTGATTAAAGAAGCAATGATTTCAAGCTTCCTCTCAAGCTTTCAGCTTCCTGAAAAATGAGGCTGCTACTTTATGTAGTTACCTCTTTAAATAGACTGTTAAAGTAGCCACATCTTTCTTTCTGTTTCTTGGAAAATTTGGAAATAAGAAGGGCAACATTAATTATTGCTACTATTCTGGAACACTGTTTCCAAATCCAGAATGGGGCAACTTTCTGCAACCAATTCTCTGAACATGTCTACTCATTGCAGGACAATTCAACACAGGATAGCTCAAGAGAGGGACAAGGGAATTGCAGTGGGCCTTAACCTAAAGCAAGACAAAGCCCGCTGTAATTCATTTGTCCTTCTTTTGAGCTATCCTGTGTTGAATTGTCTATGGTAAATTGTCCCACAGCAAGTTGGTTGCAGTGAATCAGCCGGGCTGAGTTGGCCAGGATGAGTTGGCCACAGCCAACTTGTTCTAGACCTTTCCAAATAATCTTAAAGCCTGCACAAAGCTTATTATTGCATGATCCCTTGTCTATATACAAAATCAAAGACATTTCTTCAGATTCTTTGAAGTTATAATACAGAAAAATGAAATTATAATATAAAATATAGATTTAAAGTTCCAGAATTACAAAAATATTAAGATACAATATCTCACAAAACCTCTCAACTCATTCAATAGAATAGAACGGATAATAAATTGTTTGCAAAAGAAAATTAAGAAATATTATTATCCATTTTCAATTGAAAGCTTGTATGTGGTTTGAATCAGGCTGTACTCCCTTTTCAACAACTTCAAAGATTCATAGCAAGGGTTCTTTGGTTCAGTCTTCTATCTCCCAATAGAAACCTAACAGTCTGTAAAAAGGAATATATAATATAACAATATTTTACACACTAGTAAGACAACCCCCCCCCATTAGAGAATTGTAAGTCAGATCAAGGTGAAATAAAATATAATATAAAATATAATTTACTGAACCAAATATAATTGATATTATTTTATAATAAAATAATTCCTCAACCAAAGTCTGACAAATTTGCCTGTTCATCATATTCTTTATAGCATTATAGACAAAAAGTCTTTTATGTACAAATTATATTTTATATCATTTCCTAGACAGCAGTACAGAAGTGGCTTGCCAATATTTTCTCTAGGATATAATATATTCCAAAGTATCTTACAATCAGGGCATTCATAGGAGGAAGCAAATGCCAGAAAAAGCCAACCTCATGGTTATAATTGCACAATTGAAGCGTTACCCCCTTTTACAGGTTTTGACACATGTAAAAAAAGATGGGGATTCAACTACAACCACTATCTTGATTTAAAATAGAGATTCAGAGAGAGATCCTTGTCTACACCTCTGACATTCCTTGGAGAACTCTTATCAAAATACTAACCATGCTAACCCTACTTAGTTTCATCCAGATAAGGATAGTAAGATGCTGCTATCTGCTGATAACGATAAACCTTTGCAGATACATTAAAATAAAAATATTCAAAGTACACATGGGAATATTTTGCACCACAACATATATTTTGATGTCAATATAATAAAAAATAAACAAATCCCAATAGCAATCTTTCAATCAGATTCACTTTTTTTAAAAACAGAAAATCTTGTTTTGCTTCTAATTTGTCAAATATAACATTGACTAACATCATATTCAGACATGAGGAAATGCAAGAGCAAACCAATAAAATGGGTCTTTCTAGCTATGCTCCTCATAAACAAAGGGCAACATACGAGGGCTATCCACAAAATAGATTACGTTTTCGTCTGTAGCAAGAAGGGGCGGAGCTAGTATGGCCATCTTTGGTCTGTGCGTCTGCCGCTTAGTCTGCATTTAGTCGTGCTAGTGGGAGGTTCGTATCGTTGCCTGTTATTTCACAGCAAACGTTTGAAATGTGTGCTGCAATTGAAAATCCCTCTAGAAAAGCCCCGATCTTGCTGTAGGGCGGATGAGGAAAAATCTCCCGCTTGAAATCATTCAGGACTTCTCGAGTGCGATTTGCTGTGTGTGGTCGGGCATTGTCATGCAAAAACAAAATTTTTGAGCTTAACTTTCCTCTACGCTTGTTCTGAATTGCTTTTCTTAGTTTTTGCAACATTTCACAATAATTTCAATCAGTTTATGGTTTTTTGCAAACAAAAACCTTATCACTGATCGCACCTCACATCTCGAGGGATTTTCAATTGCAGCACACATTTCAAACGTTTGCTGTGAAATAATGGGCAACGATACGAACCTCCCACTAGCACGACTAGATGCAGACTGAGCGGCAGACGCACAGACCAAAGATGGCCACGCTAGCTCCACCCCTTCTTGCTACAGACGAAAACGTAATCTATTTTGTGGATAGCCCTCATATGATCATTGTCAATCTGAAGAAGTCAACTCCCTTATTTGTAAAAAAAAATAATCATCATCTACCAGGATAATAACTGTGCTCAGTCCAGAAGACTAACCCAATGGGAGAAATGCTATGTGCATAAAAGAGGCTTAATTTATAAGGATCTCTAGAGCAGGAACATAAACTAGACTTCATAATCAAGAGACTCAAGGGACCAGGATTAGCCTTGACCATTCTTTTTGATCTTATCATATATTTGATACTAAAGCTGCCAAGTTCCTAAACAGATTAACTTGAAGACTGGCACCATAGAAGTAGTTGATCTTGAAATAGCATTTGGATTCTATATATTTGAGGAGAAATGATATTAGGATGTCTTTATAATTGAGTTTCCCTTCTTTTCTTATGATATCTATGTGTGTGCATATATAAAAATGAATGAATTAATTAATGATTAAATAAATATATTTATGACATTCTAGGTCACTGCTTTGACTCAAGAGGTTTCTTTATTAAGGAAAGACATGAAGAATGTTACACATCTCCTGGAAAATCTATTGATGGTCCCCAAATCACCAGATTTCTGTGCAACTCATGGCCCAGCGATAAGTCCCAACATGGAAAACTTACAAAAGAGAATGACATGGACTACACACCAACCCTGTATGCATATACAGGCACCAAAGGTTACTAGCACAAAAACACAGCTCTGCCATTCCAACACCATTGTAGGAATTTGGAACATGGACTCAACCTCTGTTAGTAGCAGCCCACAAAGAACTGAATCCCATGTTCAAAATTCTACGGATGGTGAATTTTATTGTACTTCAGGTTTTGAATATTCCCCTTCCCGTTGCCATGTTATCCAAAAAGATAATTTGCAGTTTGTAGGCTGCACTTCTCCCCATTCAGACACTACTTTGACTCCTCTCCAGTCTATTTCAGCAACTCTGTCATCATCTATCTGTTCTTCATCTGAAACATCCTTACATCTTGTGTTGCCCAGCAGATCTGAGGAAGGCAGCTTTAGTCAGGGAGTTAGTTCATTAAGCCTTGAAAACCTGCCAGGATCCTGGGACTTGGAAGGAACCACAGGAACTACACTTGGACAGACTTCAGAAAATTTTAAGACCAGCACAGAGGACATTAGAGACAGCAAAGCCATAAATGCATAATGGGACTGATTGAGTGATATTTCAAGGAAGTCCAATGTTTGTAAGATCATCCAGTACTGCATGACAATTTGCCTTTTGTTAGATGATCATGAAAACTCGAAATATGAAACTTCACATAGATAGAAGATTAGAAGAAAGGCAGAGGCTGAAATGGAATGATTTCTACATTTCAAAAGCACACTGAAAAAAAATTATGTGCAATTACTCTAGAGATTTATGTCATTCTTCACTGCTCCTTAGGAACCAAAGAATTTGGATAGCTAGGACTAGGGAGCTTTGGACTAGGAAGATGTTGCTGTGTGAAGTGAAGATTTGTTGTTGTTTTTTGTTTTGTCCATTTTATTTTTCTTTCTTAGTGCTTGATTGTTGTTTCTAGATAACACCCATTTTCCTTCAGGTGATTGAGAATCTTGCTGGTATTTATGTCAGAACTATAAAGGCTGAAAGACATTACCACTGCATGTCATCTCCTTGACAATCAACCAAATAGATCTGATAGGAAGTGGTTAATTGTTGCACGTTCTTTGTTATATAAATCACACACATTATATATATATATATAA